>BLKR01001469.1:0-285161 GCA_011170035.1 Teleogryllus occipitalis
CCCCCCGCCCCCCTCGCCGCCCTCTCGCCGTCTTCTCGTAGTCCTCTAACCGACCTCTCGACGCCCTATCGTAGTCCTCTCGCCGCCCTCTCGCCGCCCTCTCGCCGCCCTCTCGCCGCCCTCTCGCCGCCCTCTCGCTGCCCTCTCGCTGCCCTCTCACCGCCCTCTCGCCGCCCTCTCACCGCCCTCACGCCGCCCTCTCGCCGCCCTCTCACCGCCCTCTCGCCGCCCTCTCGCCGCCCTCTCGCCGCCCTCTCGCCGCCCTCTCGCTGCCCTCTCGCCGCCCTCTCGTCGACCACTTGTCGCCCTCCCGTCACCCTTTCTTTGCCCTCTTGCCACCTTCTCGCTGCCCTCTCGCCCCCTCTCGCTGCCCTCTCACCGCTATCTCGTCGCCCTTTCGTCGCCATCTCGTCGCCCACTCGCTGCCCTCTCGCCGCCCTCTCGCCGCCCTCTCGCCGCCCTCTCGCCGCCCTCTCGCCGCCCTCTCGCCGCCCTCTCGCCGCCCTCTCGCCGCCCTCTCGCCGCCCTCTCGCCGCCCTCTCGCCGCCCTCTCGCCGCCCTCTCGCCGCCCTCTCGCCGCCCTCTCGCCGCCCTCTCGCCGCCCTCGCCGCCCTCGCGCCGCCCTCTCGCCGCCCTCTCGCCGCCCTCTCGCCGCCCTCTCGCCGCCCTCTCGCCGCCCTCTCGCCGCCCTCTCGCCGCCCTCTCGCCGCCCTCTCGCCGCCCTCTCGCCGCCCTCTCGCCGCCCTCTCGCCGCCCTCTTGCCGCCCTCTCGCCGCCCTCTCGCCGCCCTCTCGCCGCCCTCTCGCCGCCCTCTCGCCGCTTTCTCGCCGCCCTCTCGCCGCCCTCTCGCCGCCCTCTCGCCGCCCTCTCGCCGCCCTCTCGCCGCCCTCTCGCCGCCCTCTCGCCGCCCTCTCGCCGCCCTCTCTCCACCCTCTCGCCGCCCTCTCGTTGCCCTCTCTCCGCCCTCTCTCCACCCTCTCGCCGCCCTCTCGCCGTGACGAATTCCATCTTGGAGATACTACCCTCAGCCGCCACGTTAGAAAAGCCCAAGTATAATTCGAGCGTAAAGTGCAAGATCGGCGGACATTCACAGCGTCAACGGGCGACAGGAGGACGTGTGCGGAACTCAGCAACTCTGGTGTAGAGGCCAATGAGCGCCGCAACGTCCCTGCGGTTGAGGTGGACGCCATCCCGACGTAGGGCGCTCTCCAAGATCCACCCATTTGAGTCCACAAAGATCAACCCAAGCGCTTTTGCCACATAGTCCGTGTCGCGATTTACCCTAGCGACTTTACGGGACCAAACATTTCGGTAGCGAATGACATCACGTAGTACTATGCGGGCGGATGGAAAACGCTGCTACCCCCAGTTCGTAGATCCCACCCGTGAGGTGGTCAAACGAGCGACATCCCCGTAAGTTGTTTGATCCTCCATGAATGGTACCAGTTTCTGGGGCTTTCTCATCGCTGGCTTCGATTTGCGATTTCTGTTGCTCCACACAATTTCCCAGGAAGCATTTTATGTGGAGGTTTGCGTGACCCTCGTGATGCACTATAAAGTCACCTAACACCACACACTTCTTGGGACACGATCCCTGTCAAATTTTCGTTGTCGCTAGACCCTTCACAACAGATGCATATAATACTGTTGTCGTCGCCACCTTCGACACCGTGAATGAAGAAATATAGCCATAAACTCGCTGGGGTGCACTTGAAGAAACATTTTTTTTCAGTCAGCACAAATAAAATGGTAGTCTACAAACGGGAAGAATATGCCAAGAAATTCTGAATGTACAGAAGCTACAAGAAATCAGAAGAACCTATCAACGCAAATTTGTTGATACTGCACAGTTTGTAAGGAAGACGAAGTCAAGGACATAAGACTGTGCACAATATGTGCTAATTTTGTTCACGAGGAATGCTGGGGTTCTCCATAAAAAACAACGAAAGTTTTGTTTGCCTCACTTGTGAAAATTCAATCTTCAATTTTGTAATATAATTTGAAATAAATAATTTAATTTATTTGTAGCGTGACCTCATTGTTCTCTTTCGTAAAATATTTGGTTTTCGTTGTCACTTCGTTTCAATTCTGTGCTAACGATATTCAATTGTTGAAAAGGGAAAAACATAGGCCATATATCATATACATACAAGTATGTTGGTAATAAGGTCCGAATAGAGTCTTTTATAAAATCACCATTTTAGTAAATTTATATTGCAGATACAAATATGAATTATTTTTTAGAAAGCGGACATATTTCATTGATTTCATTGTACAAAACACTTTTTGTTTCGAGTCGAAATGACGGCACTAAAAATTCTCAAACCTTAAGCGGGCCATAACACCCTCAGGTACCCTACGTCAATAGTTTTAAAACAATTTTCATTTTGACGTTATATCAAACGTCTTAAAACGTAATAAACAATCAAGTATTGCAATGTGGTTTGACAATAGAAATGTCGTAGAACGTTTTATCTTCTTTGAGAAAATTCCAATGTGTTGCCTTAATATTTGTATAAATTGTACATTCATCCTGCAAAGTGGGCAAACTGAAGTTGACAGTAACTAATATGTGGCGATGGATTGTTGAAAAAAAACACTCGTGAGTCAAAAGTACGAAAAACTGATTACGTAACCGATTATTGTTATTGATAAAGGACTGGATTATTAGATATCTTATGATCTAATAACTCGTATTACAATTTTTATCTCAGTTTATAAGTTTCCTTTATGTTGTCAATGTAGATAATAATAGTTTCAATTTCAAGGCAAGAAACTAAATGTGACTAGACTGTGGACTTGCCGTACGAGGTCGTTAGCCGAGTTTAGGAATACCATTGTGTAATGGAAAGTCACTTAAGTCGTGTGATGAACAATATTTTATTCGAAACCTCAATTTTATGATAATTTGACTGTATGATACACAAAACTAATTGAATAGTTTGAAATTAATATATTACCTACGTTAATTTTTGGTTTCGAAGAAAACAAATTCTTTCCATATCTTTGAATAAGTATGTCGTTTCTTACGATTTAAATGCTAAAACAGTTTCGATGTGGTTAAAAAACTAAAATAATTATCACGTTATTAACCACAATTAACATGTTTAAATCGAATGCATTATTTTTCATACGTATTGGATCGACTATCGTATTGCAGCTATTTTCCAGCATCATATTTTGCTTTTCCCGGAATTCACCTGATTAATTCGCTTGCAACGAATATTCTGCGAATTCGTCAGTGGAGCGTTTCTATAATGTCTGGATCCGCACTGATGGGCTGCGCATTGTACCGCCATTAGCAGCAGCGAGCGCGTCCGACCGCGCCAGCAACCGGGAGAGGCCTCTGCGGGATTATCCCTTTTCGCCAGCGTCGCCCCGAGTCGCCCCGAGCGACACGTGTCGCCACCGTGCGACCCGCACAAGACGGCCTGCCTGCCCTCCCCTGCCCTGCCGGTACACAACTGCCACAACAGCCTTCAAGGCCCAGTGTGTTTGTGAGGGAAAGAGAGAGTGAGGGAGAGTGAATGAGTGTGTGTGTGTGTGTGTGAGAGAGAGAGAGAGAGAGAGAGAGAGAGAGTTTAAGTATGTATGTGTGTGCGCGTTTGAGACTGTGAGTAAATTTAAGTGTATGTGAATGTGTGAGTGTGTTCAAGTTGTGTATGAGTGCAAGTGTTACTGCGAGTATTTGCGAATGTGTATGAAAGAGAGAAAAAGAGGGAGAGAGAGAGAGTGAGAGAGAGAGAGAGTGCGCGCGTGTGTATGTATGTGTGAGTTTGCGAGAGAAAACGATTGAGAGAGAATGTGAATGTCAGAGGGCGTGGTTAAGTGTGTATGAGTGTGCTCCTATAGGAGTGTGTGTGAGTGTGTGTGAGTGTAAATATGTGTGTGTTTGGGTGCATTAGAGTGTTGTGATATTAGTGAATATATAAGTGCGAGTTTCACTGTAGTATGTGCGAAAAGAGAGAGTATGAGAGAGGCACAGAGAGAGAGAGAGAGAGAGAGAGAGAGAGAAGAATGCGTGTGTGTGTGTGTGTGTGTGTGTGTGTATGCATGTGTTAGTGTGAGTTTGTGAGGGAAAACGATTGAGAGACAATGTGAATGATAGAGGGCGTGGTTAAGTGTGTATGAGTGTGCTCCTATAGGAGTGTGCTCCTATAGGAGTGTGCTCCTATAGGAGTGTGCTCCTATAGGAGTGTGTGTGAGTGTAAATGTGTGTGTGTGCATTAGAGTGTTGTGATATTAGTGTGTATATGAGCGCGAGTGTAACTGTGAAGTATGAGCGAAAATGTATGAGAGAGGCACAGGGAGAGAGAGAGAGAGAGAGAGAGAGAGAGAGAGAGAGAGAGAGAGAGAGAGAGAGAGAGAGTGTGTGTATGCATGTGTGCACATGTGTTTAAGTGGGTGGGTACGCGCAAGACCTCTGCGTGGTGGCTAGAGCTATTGGCAGGGCAATGAGTGTTATAGTGCGCGTTGATCTCCAACTTCGAAGAATGTGATAAAGTAAAGCACATCCGGTAGTGTCCTCAAGGGCAAATACTCATCTTATGTTTTTCTTTGAGAAGAAAATTAATTTAATTGCTTGTGGAAAAAACACTTTCTCATTACTGCAAATTGAACGTTCAAATGTTCATGGAATCGTAACTACAACAATTGTTTTTTTCGTGAATCCCTTTTTTACTCAGCAGTATCTCATATACAAGACATTGTAAAACCCGCAAATCGTTGATTAGAATTTTTTCATTTCAATCATGACGTTTTTACGCACTGAACAGAGACACTGAAATTTGGTTTTCGTAAATCCACTAAATTCTGAAAGTTGCTTTTAAAAATGAAATTCTCAATTTAACCATGTAAACAGACAGAAGTAAGTTTCCGTAATATGTTGCTGGATGAATTTTCCGGAGTAATGACGATGGTACAGAAGTATACTCATGAAACAACGTCAGGGAATCACTCAAACGAATTCCATAAAAGACTACGTGTCATGTGCACCGTAATCGGATTCCAGCCAGAATAGTGGATTTTTTTCTAAATTGTAAAGCTTTCCTAGTGTGAGGAAAATCTGATGACTCAAATTAGAATGTGTTAATTTTTTGATGTGTTCTCTAGAATACTCGTATTAGTGGGAAACCTACGTTTCAAATTCATTACGTAACAATTTCATTTTAAATTCATTGTAGTGAAAAAAAATTAAAAGTACGTTTCCTATTGTGAGTAATAAAATATATAGATTTCAGTTCATTATAAAACAAGTTTAAAATATAATTCGTACTATATCCTGAAATTTCAAAGACATTTATCGCTAATTGAAAGCGATCTGAACGCCACTTCCCTTCTCTATTTATTCCATGAAAAGTGTTGTACTACACGTTTCATCCGTTTTCTTTGCCCCCTGAATACAAATTTAAAATCTGCTGATGAATCAAAATGCAAGCACAGGGACTGGCGAAAAACATTCGACTACGTTTAACAGTTGATGACGATTTTACTGCGGACGCCGGATAGATTTTGAACAAGGGACTCTCGCAATACATCCGTTGCAAATATCGCCTATAATTTCTTTTATTTCTTAATTGACGTATATGTACATAAGGAAAAAGTACGATCAGTAAGAAAAACATGTATTGTGGGAATTCTGATTCGGTGTTGCTGACGTGCTTATGTGACGTGCAAAGCTGGCTATCTGAATAAAAATACTATGTTGACGAAGATGACCTCTTTTATTTCTTCGCAAAAACATGTATTATTGCTCTTGATTTGGTGCATGATTGATCGTGTTTACCCTGAGAGAATGTATTAACGTTAGGATGACTGAAAATGACAAATGAGGCTTAATAATTATAAAGTTTTCATTTGTTTTTGTTATATACAACTTAATAATTAGTTATTTAAAATTAAGTTTTGTAATACATATTTTTAAATTACAAGATTGGTAAATTATCGAACGAAGCATTAGGCCAACAATTTGAAAAGCAATCGAGTTGTATATTAATATATTAAAGTTACGACCCGAGTATAATATTTTATCCATTTAGTAAAAGTCAAATGAATCAATGTAAGAGTATATGTTTATTTCAATATTACATTTGACTATTCATCCTGAGAAATGTACCAGACAGTTGCATTCTATCAATACTTACTACGAAAGTGATTTCAATTCCGTAAAATATGACATCAGATAATCAAAAAAGAAACAGTATGATCTTTTATAAAATGCAGTTATTTTTTACCATTTAGAAGGAAATGATGTTAACCACTTACAAACTGAAACGTAACTTAAAAAATTAAATAATGAGCAATATTTGTGAGTAATGCTAAATATAAAATGTTCAACATATTAGGGAGAATTTCAATAAGAAAACCTAAGTACTACAGGAATACATATAAATATCGATTTATAATTTTAAATAAAGATACTGTAAGAAACAAAAATTATAAGAATTTTTACAATTTTTCTAAAAAAAGTATTCTTTTTACCTTCAGAAAATAGTTTTACTGTAATGAAAGAGATAAACTCTTTCTCTCTTATCGTTTTCCGCGGCAAAACAGAGATAACTGATGTTCGTACACAAGTGTTATTGTACACATGCACGGTTTGGAAATAGCTTACGTAAAAATGCAATCATAAGTACATATGCATGTGCAACACAATATGTTTTTGACATAAACATGATCACTTGAGAACATGAGTCATCCAAATGCAGAAAGATTTTACTGAATTAATTGTAAAAAAAAGGATTTGACAATGTAAGACTACATAGTTAATATAAAGATATCCCAGACAGAACCTACAACGAAAGAACGTAATCTATGCATTCAATGTGACGCGCTCAAAAATATTCAATTTATTGTTAATTTTATTTCTTAAATTAATTATACTTTCAACTAATTTGAAAACACTCAGGCTGCATTTCGTAACTCAAACCCTGCAAAAAATTACAAACCTACAATTTTGGTTAAGTTGTTTGTTCTTTCTTTCTGCTCTGCAAGAAAACAATACGCACAGAACAATACATCTTTATTCTTCACTTTAGATTTTTTGTTTTTATTTCTTTACATAATTATTCTTCAAATTATTCTAGTAGCTCAGGCAGGCGGAGTTTATTAGTTACGGAGAATGGAAATACGTCGTGTTCACAGCCTGTCTCTCATGCCCCCCAGCGTGGGAATTAAACAAAGCTTAAGCATGAGAGACACCGTCAGCTAGCCGGCGAAGTCGAACAGTCGACCGAAAATGCCAAATAATACATTATTCTAGTCATTAGTTATATTGGCAAAAACCTTCATTCTACCTACAACTATAATCATAATTAAATTTTATACTTACATTCGCATGAGTCTAACCCAGAATATTACGCACTGACGTTGTTATACTATTAAAAAGTAATAATCTGGAATATTTTCACTTAAATGTATGCTGTATTTCTTGCAGCCTCTCACAGAGTCTTTAAAAAATTCCTTCCTGAAAATCGCACCTATAGCTCGAAAGGTCAGCATTCTTCTTTGCTCACATTATTATCGATTGCATTCTCACCACAAAAGGAGACAGCTTTTAAAGCCAACCACGTCATATTTTTTAACTTCCCGTTTACTGCCCGTTAATGCATTCACTCTACGCCCATATTCAGAAATAGCCCTATTGCGTTACGACAAGCCAACAACAACAACACAGCTTCCTGCGAGGAACAGCGGCTCTGAGACCATCCCGCACCCCCTCGCCCGTCCCTCGGGGGCGGCCTCTTCGTCACCTTCCTGGTCGAAACGGCTTCTTTTTATATCGCACCCCATAACATTAGCATAAGGTCAACCCGCCCATCCTCCGGCGGGAGGCGGTCGACGCGTCAAGGAGAAAGTAACTCGCGCGGGCAAGTGGCCCGCTCGCCGTTACTCTAGAGGCGCTGCGTCGTTTCCGTCGTTGCACGCGGACGGAGCGGAGCGCCGCTTCCAGAGAATAAACTCGATGTCAATTGGAGGGCGACCGACACACAGTGATCCGAAATGGGTCGAAAAGTGCGCTTCAGGCACTTTGTGCTGAAACGTCATAGCATGTCCTTTAAATGGGGACTAACTCGGTTTTGCACGACACTAGTAGAAAGCTTCAGCAGTTCTGTTTGTATGGATCTTGGTTTGGAGAAGTGCGCAGTTGTTCACGTGAAGAGAGGTAGCGTCCAGAATACAGAGAATTAACCTCATTTGATGGAAGATTTGAAAATTCAAGAAATCTTCAATGGCGATGAATATAAGTATCTAGGCCTCCAGCAGCTCCTAGGAACTGCAGATGAAAAAGTAAGAAAACAAGTGGAAAGAAAGGTTCTCTCTCGAGTGACGAAAATCTGCAAGTCCTGTATTAATTCGAGAAACAAATTTACAGGAATTAACACCTGGGCTCTTTCAGAAGCATCACATACATTTGGAGTTGTCAAGTGGTCTGAGACATCTTTGCAAGCTTTCGATAGAAAAGTCAGAACACTTCTATCAAAATATCGGATGCATCATCCTCAAAGTTCCACCGAAAGGCTGTATCTTTCAAGACATCATGGGGGCCGTGGACTGTTAAGTCTTGAAGTTATGTGCCGCCAGTAAGAAAAACAGCTCAGAAATTATTTCATCAACAACGAATCCATGACGGCCATTTGTGCACAAGATCACGGCTATACACCTCTGAAGCTACTCCAGGAAGGTCACAATCCAAGAGTTCCGAAACCTGTGGACCGAATTGAGCAGTGGAGATCAAAGGAACTCCATGGCAGGTTTGCTACTGCTCTTCAAAGTAACTCCATAGATGTGAAGAGATCGACTGAATGGTTGAGAACCGCTGGGCCTTTTGACGAGACGGAAGGATTTGTACTGGCCATTCAAGATCAGGTAATAGCCACTAATAACTACAGGCGATATATTATGAAAGAGAACATCAGTGACAAGTGTCGCCTGTGTAAGAAAGCCACCGAATCTATCCAACATATCTGCAGTGGATGCTCTCAGTTGGCACAAATAGATTATTTACAATGTCATAATAATGTAGACAAAATCATCCACCAAGCTCTTTCCAAAAGATCAGACCTGATGAAGGAGAGCCTGCCTTACTACAAATATCTACCAGAACAAGTTTTATCTAATGAGAGAACAAAAATCTTGTGGGATACTCCCATTGTTACAGATAAAGCAGTGGAAGCAAATAAGCCTGATATTGTCGTATTCGACAAAACTACTCGTAGGGCAATAATAATAGATATCGTAGTCCCACTAGATCATAATCTGCTGACAACTATTGCAGAAAAGAAAAGAAAATATCAGCCACTCTCAATTGAATTGAAAAACTTGTATAAGCTAATAGAGGTAGATATTGTATCCGTAGTTATTTCAACTAATGGGCGTGTGGCTGAAGATTGGAGGATTGTGAAAGAAAAACTCCATCTAAATGAGTGGCACCTCAGAACCATGCAGAAGGCCGTGTTGCTGGCAACCACCAACATTGTGCGCAAGGTTCTCTCCCTAAATCATTGAAGCGGAACCAGAGTGCACTGGAGCAAGAACTTCTCACCATCTGTCTCACCATATGTGTTGACGTTCTGCCCTTGAGTTATACTTGAAAACTCCGGAAGAGCGTGAAATTTGGAAATATGAAATATAATAATAATAATAATAATAATAATAATAATACATTTCTTTGAACAGTCAAACAGCAGTTGTGACACTACTTCTGGTAAGTAGTGAAAGGATATACCGAATAGTCCGCTTGTATGTGAAGCAACACTAAACAGCAGCACACAAGCTCCAACAAGCTACTCTTCGTTGACATTCTAACGTCCAAAGCAATGGACGAATCACATATCCCGAAATTGCTTATTCCATACTGTTACCACAAACGTGCATTTCGCATATTAAAATTTGTCGCCGTCTCTAGTCTACTAATTATAAGCACTTGTTGAGCCTAATCGAATCTAAGCTCATACATTTTCGAATTTCACTCGTCCAACATACGTTTATATTCGCAAATTAACACGTTAAGTATCGTCGCTTCACTTGACTGGCAGATGACAGGATGTAGCTCTGGACGCAACATTGTTCCAAGAATTCTCAGGCCGTTACAAATTCCAGAAACTCAAGCGTTCCTTCCTTGAGGCGCTGTTGAAAGGTGGAAATATGAAGTGAAACATTTCAAGTGTTTTATAAGTGAATAACAGTATTTTTCCATTCCCTCGATGCTTGTAAGTTCGAGTGAGTTATTAATTCAACGTTCGTCGGAACAAAGTGATGTGTGCTTCGTGACATTTCGCGACAACGCGCGGACAAGCGCTAGTGCCGTGTCACTGAGTCTCGCGAAAATTACAAAATCGAGGAGTAAATGAACAGGCAGGTGATGTCTGAGCTTCTTCATGTCTATTTTAGTGCTTACAACAATATTTTAATGCTTTTATTTGCTGTCAACTTTTCTCTTTGTATGTAAGAGACGGATTTTGCGTGCGTTTAACTCCAAGATTATCGTTCACTTCGTGTATATCTTAAAATGCTCTCCCAACCATGTCAGCTGATTTCTAAACCTATTGATTGAGGGAATTGCAGGTAACCATAAATTTCAGGTAGGTATGATGCGATCCCCGAGACTCTATGGTCCTTGCGGGGAGATAAATAAAAGTAAAACAAATGACAATGCTGTCAACTTCAGAGAAAATATGTTCTGTTACATTTCTTCTGGCATACATTCAAATAAATTCACACAAAAACGCTATTCTTAGTTTGAAACTGCCAGATATATCTAAATTTGTATTTGAAACACCCTTGCGTTAGAAGGAAAATCTCGTATTTTTTCTAAATAAAAGTTCCAATAATTTATTTTTATTGACAGTCACAAATCCATTTATTAAAACAAAATGATTTTTACATAACAATGGTATCTTGAAACAAGAAACAGCGGGGCAACGTTTCAGAGGTCAAGTTGTGCCTCCATTATCCGGTCTTAATACAGTGTCACTCAACATTTTAAATTTATTGTGAATTCCTTTGCGGAAGTTTAATCATACATCAGTTTTTTTAAACTTAATTTTTTCAAAAATTTAGTATTAAATAATTTTTGCCGGGGGCCCAGGAACATTGGGGGCCCTAAGCCCGGGTCCTTTGGACCTGTGCGCTAACATGGGCCTGTTAGTACGCCTTTCTTCGGAAGGAAAGTAAAGCCGTGTGACCCCTGTTGTAGGATTACTGATTACAAAAGATCCTCAAGCCTAAAAAAGGATTTGAGTTAAATTCAAATTGCACATTTCGTCCCCTGAGTGACAAATTATTTCGCTAATAAATGGCGAAAGCAGGTTAGCGAAATTTGCATGGTCTGCCGGAACAGCTGGTCGGAAGGCGTGTCCTTCGCCACGTAAAATTAAGCTTCATTGAATTCGGTTTGAATTGATCTGAGACAATCACGGAAAACGCCTATCTAAAGAGTCGGCCTTTGAATTCTCTTCCAGGCAGTGGCATCATCGATCCGATTTACTTAATTGACGAGGAAATTCTCCAGCATCCAGAGTCGAACTAGGTATATCTTTCTAAAAACAAACTTTTAGTTACGTATTTACTACTACGTACGATAACAAAGCAAGAGCTTCAAGAAAATATCACGAAATACGATTATATCTGTAAAATTTATTGTATGACTAGCGGTGCCGCATAACCTTTTCAACCGATAATCCTATTTTCGTGACTCGTTCTACACTGTATAAACAGGAGCGGTGGCTCAGCATCAACTGATGTAACTGCAGCGTATCTGACCGGGAGGTCCTAGGTTCGAATCCCGACGGCGGCAGGATTTTCGACACTAGCTTTTCAGCTAGGTCGAATTTCGTCGCTGTCTGGAGGAGAATTCTAGCGTCCGGCTGCTCTGATCGATAGCTTTTCGGGGTTTCTCCGATCAATTCCAGGCGAATGCCGGAGCAGTATCCTATCAAAACGGATCGCTCGCGATCTTTCCTTCCTCTTCCTTGTCCTATCCTCACCCCTTACACACACACTTACACTAACATGCACTACACTACCATAAATGCCGGGAGACTGGTCGGGAATTTAGATCTTGTCCAAGCTAGGGCAGTGCCCTGCTGGTGGGAGATACTGGTCGAGGAAAACTCCGTTAGCCGACGGTAGGTCGGCGCCGGATCTAGCCAGGCGAGGGAAGACCACCGCCATCTCGCGAGCAAAAACACGCATTACACTACGGGACTAATGACCATAGTAGTTGACGCGCCAGGGATCACTAACAATCAATCATTATACTGTTGTATCAGTTTTCTACGTGGAATACATTAATGTTATACTTCTCAAAATTCCACTGGTTTGTTGAAATAGGAATACATCCGAGAAGAGAAAATGCCACTCGCAACACACGGTATATAATCTACCATGAAGTTGATCGTTCACAGTAAAAAATCTAGGTTCTAAAAGACTGTTTGGAGACCAAAATCTAGTAATATGTTTCGCGCACCTTCCATTTCATTATTGAGGGTTCGGCTCTTCGCTTAATCTCAATCCGTTGTAAAGGTAGGACGTACAGTACATCGAGTTACGAGACAAGTATATTGAAATCTATCAATTAACGTTACGGAAGGACACTTTCCGTAAATATAAATGAGCGGGAAAAGGAAGACGCCAGAACATGCTAGTTCTCACAGGGTCATGCTGTTTGCGCGGGGCGGGAAGGGACAGGTCGCAGGATAAGATGATAACTTCAGTTATAAAAATTGCTTCTCTTAACTATCTAAAGGATTGCCACGGTAGTTGGCGATTGCTAAACATTATTCCCAATTATTAAATTATTAATTGTTAAAACTTATAACTGCGTCCAGATTGTGTATTGTGAAGCGTGGTTGATACTGGGGCTCTTAACTTCTAAGGTTGTTCATTGTCACGGAAGCTCAATTGTTTGGAGCAAATGGGCGTATCTCAGGAGATTCGGGTTTGATTTCTGTCTGAAACCGTGAATTCTTTGTACAGTCAAACATTATCATCATCATCATCATCATCATCATAAATTATTATTATTATTATTATTATTATTATTATTATTATTATTATTATTATTATTATTATATTGTTTTTCTTGGTATTCACCGGATTTTATTTGACGTGTCGCGTTAATAACCAAGACACATGTCAATTCATATTTCGTCGCAATTTAAGACTTTTCACACAATCCTACATGTTTAAGATGATAGATTTTTGCATAATTTGGAACATATATTTTGGCATTTGAATAAGTTCCAGTTTTTATGGATGTTGTTTGGTAGAACACCTGAGCACGAAATGACCAGAAACAATATGAAATTTTTGGAGATGCCATAATGCCTTAACTTCTGCTGCTGGTTCTGTATACTTAGTTATTTTTTCTGCTTGTGCTGTTTGAAGTTTAGCTGTTTTTGGAACAGTTATGCCAATCAGGTAGCAATATTTTGCCGTTTGTTCACGAAAGTTATGTCTGTTCTGTTATGATAAATTATTTTATCTCTAATAATTTCTCTGTCATAGTACAACTTATAGTTTGAATTTTGAAGTACAGTATCGAGAACATATTTGTAATATGGACAGGTCATTTCTTGTAGTTTGGATTTCACCGCCAGTATCGGGTGAGTAATATTTGCAACGTGATTGTATCTCTAGGCGTAACCTGTTTGGGCCATTAACATGCATACTGATGTGATGTGTTGTATACTCTCAACTGTTGTATGGCATTTACAACATTTGTCATCTATTGTTTGTTTGTTAGGTTATGTTTTCTGTAACTTCTGGTGTTGATCACTTTATCCTGTATAGCGACCATTAACCCGTGTGTTTCGCTAAATAGATCACCATATTTCAGCCAAGTGTTTGTGGCTTATGATTGATCGATTGATTTTTTCGTGTTTCCGGGCACATCAACTGCTTTGGTCATTAGTCCCGTTAGTGTTGTGCATGTTTTTTTCGCGGGAGATGGCGGTGATCTTCCCCCGCTGGATGGCGAGATCCGAGCGCCGACCTACCGTTGGCTAGTGGGGTTTCCCCCTAACCAGGACTCTCCCACCAGCGGGGCACCGCCCCAGCCGGGACAAGCCATAAGCTCTCGACCGGTCTCCGGGGATATGTGGTAGTGTAGTGCATGTTAGTCAATGTGTGTGTGTGTGTGTAAGGGGAGAGGAAAGGACAGGAAAGAGGAAGGAAAGATCGCGCGCGTTCCGTGGCCCGTTTGGTAGGGTACTGCTCCGGCATTCGCCTGGTGTTGATCGGAGAAACCACGGAAAACTACCGATCAGAGCAGCCGGACGCTAGAATTCTCATACAGACAGCGACTGAATTCGGCCTAGTGTCGAAAATCCTGCCGCCGTCAGGACTCGAACCTAGGACCTCCCAGTCAGAGGCGCTGCAATGGCATCAGTTGATGCACTGAGCAACCATTCTCGTTTTTTTTTGTGAGGTCATGTGCTTGGCGTCCATAGAGTTCCTTTCTTGACCATGTGTCAATTTTGCAGTTATTGTCTGTAACACCCGAAGAAATATCCAGCTGTTCGTTGTCAATGTTGTTGTTGACAATAATAATAATAATAATAATAATAATAATAATAATAATAATAATAATAATAATAATAATATTATATTACCTTTATTATTTGAAATTGTTTGGTCATTGGCGCCCTTTTGTATAATTCCGACCACTGTGAAGCATTGGGGGAGGTGGAGGCGGCAGGGGTGGCGAGGTCTTTTTCACGCTTCCCGGAGCAAACAACACGCGGGACTCCCTTTAAGGTTGACGCAACTCCCGGGAAATACGCCGCGACCTGCTTTCGAGTCGTTCTTTTCCGCGCCACCTTGACTTCTTTCAGCCAGCTGTCGACAAGTGGAAAGTTTACCTAACGATCCCTCTCTTGTCCTCGTGTTCGCTTCCACGTCAGTTAGTGTTTCCATTTTCTTTTGTGAACAGGTGAGTGAAGTTCTTTTCATCTTTCAATTTACATAATGGAAACAAGAAAGGAATTGATTGCGTTTGTGGCAGAGCGGTGCGTTGAGAAATGTAGTATTGATAAATGATGTAACAAGAAGCGAGAATCTCCAAGTTGATTGCTCACTTTACATATCATATGTCGAAATTGAATTTGATGCTGTAACCTTGCCGTGCGTGCAGTTCACAGCGGCCGGTCGAAGGTCACTCTTGCTACGCGCACATCACCGCGCGTAGCGCTTTCTAGAGCGCAAACCCTATGATGTAGAACAAATTTCTATTAATTATAAATGAATTAAATAATGATCTCAGAGGTATTCTAATTAATCGGGACCCGTCAAATAAATGGCAAGTAACATACACAATATTTAACAAAACACACAAATAACAAGTCTCAATTTTATTTATACTGTTCACTGTGTACAAGAAAACCTGATTGTACAAACACCAACAAAAACAAAAAATTAACACTTTACCCTTCAAATTATAACATTACAATAACTTCGATACACTCAGTTATCTTGCTGCTATAGTTTCAACATCACGATTTCTCAAATTCTTAATCTCAATTACGTTTTAACTCTCTGTAATAACAAATATATTGTTTTTTCCAGGTCTCAAATTATTTAAATTTTAGATGTAACAGCTCTTTTACGTAACTTTTATCCTCAAATTCCCTTACCACTCTCTCTCTCTCTCTCTCTCTCTCTCTCTCTCTCTCTCTCTCTCTCTCTCTCTCTCTCTCTCCCTTCCGCTCCCTCCCTCTCCTTCACCCTCCCTCTCCCTCCCTCTCCCTCCCTATCCATCCCTCTCCCTTCCTCTCCCTTCCTCTCTCCTTCCCTCCCTCATTCCCTCTCTCCTTTCCTCACCTTCCCTCCCTTACATAATAATTTATCTCTTCAAAGTCATTTCTTTTAGAATAAGCCAGTAGGAGATCTTCAATGTAATTTGTTATTACCACACTTTGTAAACTGCACATTAGGTTAACGTAAGAAAAGATTGGAGTTTTTCATTTAAATTGAAAGTTATTTGTGTTAACTCTCACTAAAATTTCTGTTCAATTATATACATGACCTGTGATGGCGGTCGGGGTAATTGCAACGCGGCTCGCTGTCGCATTTATCTCCACAATAATTGTAGAGGTAACTCCCACTCATTTCACCACGTATTGATTATCGATGTTGTTTACCTCGCATATTCTCGTTGTGCATTTAATTTGAATCTCTGACTTTGCTGATATACTGTAGCCTACGGTCTCCATGATAAATCGAGTGGTCCTCTTAATTCTCTCTGGATACAACTAAACATTGCTGTCTCTCGTTTCCCAGAGGCGTTGATTACAAATACGTTGACGTCAGATTTCTCCAACCATATCTTCCAAGGAAATACGGTCTCGCCCGAAGTTTACACGTCTTTCACGTCATAGCAGCCCTCTCGAATGACCCGCCGCTGATTTGTGATCAATTCATGAGAGCGGTCGCAACAACGGTGTTAACAAAGAAGAAGAACTTTCGTTTCGTACTATAACACCTGAATACGTCTAACTTGAGAACATAAATGGCATTGAACAAAAAGGTTTAGTATGATATCCTATTGATTTAAAAGAAGAATACAGCTTATTTGATGGTAACCAATTTCACAAAAATCAGCGAAACTGAATCAAAATTTATAAAAGCATAGAATCTTAAGTAATCTCTCAGATGATGATAACAAGATATGTTTTTACAGATATTGAAATAGAATTAATGTATGCCACATTTACACAAATTTATCTCACAAATCCACCACTCCCACATATCGAACGATTCGCAACTTTCATCTCATCCAAATTAACTGTCAGGTAATTTCAACTCAGCTGCATCAAACCAAGGGTAAGGACGTCAGGTTAAGTCGTCACTGTAGAGGCAGTATGAAGTGAGTGGCAGTGAGCTATTTTTAACGAACATAAATTAGTATGTATTTTGGCATGTTGTACATTCAGTCACTTTCAGTATTCAGTTGTACATTCAGTCACTTCTATAATATCATTAATTTATGGCATCGATGTCAAACCAGCTAACTTTATTTAGAATGGCATCAGTGTCAAACTAAATAATCTTAAAAGTACAACTACTAATTAAGAAACTGGTTTGTAACTCCGAAAGTTTTAATGTTTTTCCATGTTGTTAAATAGCTTTGCCTTTCAATCTATGACCTAAATAGATAAAGAAGATTAAAGAATTACAAATTATTTGTCTAACGTTCAATTAGAAGTAATGTCATGCATGGGCCATACTCACAAACAGATTAAAAATGTATATTTAATGGAAATAAATATAAATGTTAAGTTGAAGCCAAATGAAAAGACGAGCGTCTTACTCCACAATTGCGACAGAAAAATCAGAAATGTTAATAATACTGCCGTCCAGACACTTGTCTAATTCTATTAATCAATGTGTAATTCCATACCACATATTAATCATCAATTTAATTATGAGAATCTGTATGGATGCAAATTCACATCAATTAAGGCTTATTTTACTCACGTATATTAACAGAGCTGTCAATTTCATTGCAATTTTATGAAGAGAATGTAACAGCCTCCACGCGGATTGTATACCACTTTCACCAAATAGAAATAAGAGCTCGATGTGTCAAATGGATGTATGTGCAATATATTTTACCGCGGTTTTAGCGATATTGTGGAATTAAGCACTTCAGTGTTCAGGATGAATCGCACACTATACATGAATATTGATCATTTTTCTTCCCTACACAATTATTTAACCTTCTGCAGTGAAAAATCTCGCACAAAAAAATGCTATCGACTTGAATTCAGGTGTTTAGGAGCAATAAAAAAGTCCATAAATATTTTGATTGTTGCAGAAAGAAAGGCGCATAGCAGTAGTGTAAAAACCACGTTATAAAGGCTCCCACAGACCGATGTGGAAGATCCGCAGCCTACGCGGATTGGCCGCAGCGGAAGTTTCGCATCACGTGTTGCCTTATGAGCACGTTCAGACCTGCGCGGCAGGCGAGCGTCGCGGCAACGGATTGGCAGCGTTTAATCGGCGGCGAAATTTGTAACGCAGTCGCACGCGTTTCTTCCGCTACAGTTCGTTTCGTGGAAGTCCGCCCGTGTTCTGGATCTCTAGGAATGGGAGTCTTTGCTCCCCTCTGGGTCGAGAGACCTTGCCAACCATCACCAAACACTGACTCATAATTGACGCTCCGGTGTGAACGATCCCGCGAATTCCCGCGGCCGCGTCTAGCTCGGAATTTTCCGCGCCGCACCCGCTGCGGATCTACCGCGCCGGTCTGTAGGAGCCGTAATACTTCATGATTTAGGTTTTATTTTATAAAACAACAATTTTTAACAATTACAAAAAAATTGTGAATTATTTAAAATACGAAACGTTAACTAAATAAGTAATCACAGAAATTACTTATATATACATCGCGCATCCGATTATTTGCAGTTGACTGTAACGCGTCATTAAATCAAACATGGATGTCGAACATTTGGAAGCAAATTTAAAAAAAATAGAATACTGGTGAATCTCCAATAAAATAAAAATTAATTGATTTAAAAGCCAAGCTATTTCGTTTTGTAAGACTTGCAATAATCGTATTTTATCTTATAAACTGGGCTCTGAAGTAATACCTCAGGTTTCTTGCTTTGTATTTGTAAGTTCCCTTAGATACAAAACGCAGTTGAGATAAGCATGCAAATTATGTTTTGGGAAAAGCGTGGATAAATTTACACTTTGTTATGCGCATACCTAAAAAAAGTAGTCCAATGCAAAAGCTTTAGTCTACAAATCTCTGTTTAGCCCTATTTTAAAATACGGAATAGCTTGCTGGGACCTTTACAGAAAGTATGAATTTACACAGTATGAATAAAATTCAAAGCCGGGCAGAAAAATTCCCATTTGATAACCAAAGCACGTTCGATAGTTTGATTTGGGAGCCTTTAGAAACGCGTAGAAAGAAGTCCAGGCTTTGCGCTCTATTTAAAGGTTACATAGGAGAACCGGCTTGGGGTGAAATTCAGAGCAGAATCGAGAAACCATTCCACTATGGAAGAGGGGATCATCCTTACAAAATCGAACGTAATAAGCAGAGGGCAGACGTCACAAAATACTGGAATGAATCAGACGATAAAGGATTGGAACAGCTTACCCTCGACAGTATTTGAAACTTTTCCTCGCACTGTAAAAGTATTTAGAAATAGGTTAGATCGAAAATAATTTTGTGTATATTAACAATATTATCCAGTTTGTAGTTTTTGTTTATAATAAGAAATGTACTTGTAGTTAAGTGCAGTGTAGTACTGTGTAGTGATGGGTTCAGTGAAATATTCACTGAGGAAATCGATTAGAAAAAAGAAGTGAAATACCCAGGCATGCGAGGTAGCTTAGTGTAGTGTAGTGTACTGAGATGAGGTGAACTGAAGTGCAAACCGACCGTTAGCAACATCGTACCCCAAATTGATGCAATAGTTCTAATGATCTGGTTCGCACTTGTTTTAATTTATTAAATCTAATTAATTCATGATTAATAACTAATTCTTTAGGTTGTATAATGTTATTGTATTATTGTTGTTATTTTTTTAATTGGTTAAGGTCGCATCAACATCTAGGCCATTAGCGACCACTATTGGTGTTAACGGTATGGTAACTATTAATATGAAACGATATGGTGATGATAAGGTGTGAAAGGACGAACACAAATACTACCATGCTCGAGGCGGGACTCAAACCCGCGACCCTTCGGTCCGAGATCACTACGACACTAGTGCCTTAGCGATCTCGGCCACCACGCCAACATTGTTGTTATTGTATTATTACTATTGTGTTATTGATGTATGATTGTTATTGTATTATTGTTATTGAATTGCATTATTGTATCATTGCATTATTACTATCAAATTCTACCAACCTCCTTCAGGAGACACTGCCTTAAAATAACACTGACCGTGTGGGCGAGGAGGTTTGCGTGTTCCAATGAAGTCGAGAGCATTGTAAAGGTAGCATTGCTATTCAGTTGGCGAACTGACTTGCTGTGCTGCCGGTGGGGCCACCCATGCTGTATTGGTCTTGATGGACGTCTTGATGGAGCCAGGCGAAGGGCTGTCTCACAACGACCTATTTGTCCCTTTCCACAAACATATTCCAAATCCTCTCAAATGCATATCCGATATCCTCCCCATCCTCCCACCTGTGGTACTTACTGATAGGTGGATCCCTCACTAGTGCGTCATAGCTCTACTTACTTTGTGACACACTTCTTTCATCTTTCTAGTAGGTCGGTCTTGACCCCTTGTTTTTTCCGACGCTATTAGGTTTCGAGGGCTAGGGAGTCATTCATTTTCCCTTCTTCTTTTTCCTCTTGCATTCTTTTTCTCTATTTTCTTACTTCTCCATTCTCCAAGGTTGTTTTCTTTTCCTTTCTTCTTCACTCATCCCCAAGCCAAGGCGTAAAGCGACCCGTGCTGAGGGCTAGAAGTGGCGCAGAGGGTATCAGCGTCTTGAAAGGAATCTACCTGGCGACCTCCCATAGTAATAAGCTCTATCTACCCCCATAACTAGGTTAATAGTTAAGCACAAACAATTCAAGATGAGAAACGCTTACAAATTCTTGACGAAGAACTAAAAAAAGCGAAAGAGATGATCAACTACTTACGCAATCAAAAAGAAAGTCTTCAATCCAAGACAAAGTATTCCTATAACGCAACCACCTGGGAGGACGTGGAGGCAATTGTTAACAGAGACGCATCTTGGCTATTACCCAAGAATTATACCAAAAGAGAAGCTAAGAAAAGAAAGGCCACATCGTCACCAGATTAGAGTCCAATTAAGCACGCTGTAGAAAAAAACCTTCAAAGAGAAAAAGCCACCTCCAATAGTAATCAGCAATCTCACTAACTAGTAGGAGATTAAAAACCACCTTAAAAATAAAAAATTACTGTTTAACGCTACATTTATTAATAATAATCAAATTAAAATGTCAGTGGTGGAATATAATACCGCGCACTGACAAAATAATTAATGAAGCTAAACAATAATGGCATACTTATGAAAATAACAAAAGAGGCCTATAAGAATCATGATCAGAAACCTGCACCCAACTTGAGACAGGGCAGAAATTAAAGTGGAACTAGAAGGAAAAAATCAAAATTATATCGGGAGAAAATTAATTAAAAAGAATAAAATGCAATAACCTATATAAATACATTAAACTATCATTACTTATGTTAACCTTTGACAAGGCTGAATAAATTAAGAAATTCTACGAAATACAATATCACGCTAATATGAAAATCAGAACAAAAATGTACAAAACTGGGAAACTAATTCCTCAATGTACAAGATGTCAAAGTTACAGCCATAGACAAAAATTTTGCCAGAGAAATCTAGTATGCGTCAAGTGCGCGGGAAATCATCTAACATCGGCTTGCACAAAATCAAAACATACACCAGCGAAATGTGCTAACTGCCCTGGATGCTATCCAGCAAATTACAGAGGCTGCGTTATTGCCAAAGAACTCCACAAAAGAATAAATCAACAAAAACAAATATGTGGAACAAAACAGAAACAAGAGATGTCGAGAACAAAATATTTTATATCCAAATGGCCAATCGAAGCAATCCCTTATAATATTGTTGTTCAAGTGAATGGAATGAAACAAAACAACAATCTACTTCAATCTAAACCAAATAACGACACATCAGAACAACAGATGATGAAACATTTTGGTGAGAAATTAGATCGTTTAGAAGCCATAGGAATATGGAAAGATGAAAATAAGGAGTAAAAAATCTGAGAATAGCGACATGGAATGATAATGGCATACAGAATAAGAAAATTGAACTAGACATTTTTATAAATACACAACATATAGATGTGTGGTTGATATCAGAAACTCACTTTACAAAATAATCTTACATAAAATTAAAAGGCTTTAATATTTATCATACTACACATCCAGATAATGATGCGAAGGGAGGACCCGCGGTTATCATCAAAGATTGTATAAATCATTATGAAGATAATCCAATACAATGTAAAGAGGTGCAGCTTGCCTCAGTAATAATCAAATTTACCAAACAAGATATTAAAATTGATGCAATATACTGCCCACTGTGACGTCGTGGGAATACACCGTAATCACAGACACGAACTTCAAAGATAAATATGTACAGGTTTATTCACAATATGTATAGTAATAGTTTAAGTTACTCAGCTCTGGTAGACGTTTACTTCCCTGACCGCAGGAGCGATCCTTAATAACAAAATGACTGACTCGTGGCCCGCGCCACTCCTCAGCGAGCCTCCCCCACACAGCAGACAGCTCCGGCGACCTCAGTCACCCGTGGATATAGTCCACAACGGCGTCCTAACACATGGGTTGCCGCACGAGCCTAGCTCGGCTCCGCACCGCCGTGGGCGCAAGTTTTGTGCGTTCGCACGAGGGTTTCCACTCAGCTCAACAAACCCCACCCCCGCGCTCTGCGTTCGCTCTTATATAGCTACCACCCACATGACCTGAAACGTCACTGGGTTTTGCACACGGCCCGCGCTAGCCGCGTTGCCAGGCATTTTTGGTCATCCATTTCCATGGATTCCAAGAATTTGTCACGCGGCACGCGGCAAAAATGCGCTGTCCCGCATTTTGGGCATCCCTTTCCCTAGCTCTTAGAATTCTCAAAATACCTCGACGTGTCACATCCTGCCTGGCCCCTGGCGTCTAATCCCTTGCCGCCGCACCTTTGTGGCGCCCCGGCGGTTGCTAGCTGTAGCCCTACAATACGTTACACCACCAAGACACAACCTGAAACTTGAATATTACAAAGGAATTTTGCGACACATTAGTGAAAAGTTGACAATGGGTGGTGACATTTATCCTTAACACACTGATTGGGGAGCAGGGCTGATCACTACCAAAGGAAGCGAGTTAAAAAAAGCCATCAGAGAAACAGGATACAATACGCATTCAATAGGGAAGCCAACATACTGGCATACTGACAGAGGTAAAATGCCAGACTTACTGGACTTCTTCATCTCGAGGAATATTTCACCAAATTTTATAGTTATAGACGAATGTTTTGATTTAAATTCCGACCATTCAGCTGCTATCTTAACGCTGAGTAAAAGAATAATTAGAAAAGAAGCGAGACCAACTCTTGTAAAAAAAACTACAGACTGAGAAACTTTAAAAGTTGATTTACAAAACGAAATCAACTTGAATGTCAATCTAAAAACAAATGAAAAATTAGATCTAGAAGTACAAAAAAATTACAAAACTTTTGCAAACAAGTGCATTTAACAACACTAGAGAACGTATTACAAAAGGATTTAATAATCCATCTGAAATAAGAAACCTAGTAAGAGAAAAGTCACCGAGACGAAAATGGCAGCAAACACGACACCCAGCGAATAAGACTGTCCTGAACAATAAGGTTCAAAAACTGAAAAGAGAAATTCGTAAGTTAAAAGACGAAATCGGAGAGGGGGTATGATGAATTTGCAGCATTGTCATAAAAATAGGTTATTTTAGAATTAGCAATATTTAAATACTTTTTGTTATCTTGGAATATGAAAAATGCTTTTTACTCAATGCATGTATCAAAAATATTATTAACACATTAGAACTCCTTGTTCCAAAAATTGGTTCCAAAACGTGGTTCGGAGGGAGAGTCGGAGGGAGAGACCGGTGTAAAGCAAACGGTGGTGGGTTCGCACCTAAATTGACGGAGCATTTTCAACTAGGTCTAACCGTTTTGCTACTTCTTTGATAAACAATTGCTCTTATAACCAGTGGTTGACGCATTGAAACGTTCTTTTAATATAAGTTAGCAACATAACAATGGTTTAACACTAAAAGGTTATTTTTATACTTTTTAAAATTTTGTTTAACCATATCAGTGGGATTGCCACTTTACACATTAGTGATTATGTAGTGTATTATCCAATGGAATGATGCGCTACTGCTGCCCGAAGCAACTAAGCGCACTTTACCACTAATTCTAAGCGAGAACATCCGCACTAGGAACCTCTGAGATGACAATTATTAATGTTATACAGCTGAAGGTAAGATGATTAAAGGTAAAGAGCGAGAAGTGAGGGACCTATTTCTTTAGGTTGTGAGGGACAGAATAAATATTTTTGGTGACGGAATTTAATTGTTGTTCGAGAAACGCTGGTTTTACCGAGGTTAAAGTGACTGGTGAAAAGGGCAGTTTGGAGGTTAGTAAAGAAACTGAATGACAGGAAGGAAATGTATTAGATTCAATGTCCAGTTATCTTTAAAGTTGTCTGTTGGCTATGAACCAAGGGGCATCGGTAACTGTGTGTGGGACTTGATTTTAGAAGATTTGCAAAGGTTTCAGAACGGAGAAAGCGACATCTCCCTACATTAATTTATTGAGGGTCGTAGGACTGATTTATAGAGAAGCAGAGAATTTTCAATTTTCAGAGATGATTTTCTATTAAAAGCGGATTTAATTTGAGTTGCTTATACTGGTATCAGAGATCTCTAATAATCACTGCACACAAGGACACGACAACAATGGACACACAAAATTATGTCTGGCGTTAGTGGGTTAATCAAGTGAATAAATAAATTCAATTATAACAGAAATTTAATAAATACAATCAAAATATTGAATAAATTATATTATTAAAAGGAAACATATGCAATCCAGTAATTCTTACCCAATTCGTCACACTTATCCCTACTCACATTGACTAAATAGGTGGACACATTACACCACAGAACAGCCACAACACTCAGCTCCATGACCGAATCGCAGCCGAAAGAACCTGCAGCGAAGAAAGCGATTCTGTAGAAAATCCGAGACCACTCCCCTTTTTCCGGTGTCTAAATTGAGCGCCCGAACCTCGCCCCATCTTCCAATAAAGGCGTCTCCAACGAGGAGAAGGTGTTTAATTAGACGGGAAGTGCCCTTACCGTCCTCACCGCCCCCTCCTCTGTCTTTCACTCGCCCTGCCTCCCGGCCTCGCAAAGCGCTCCTAGGCTCGGCGTCTTAAAGCGGGCGCGTGCTCCTCTCAAAGCCACGCCCACGCCCACGCCCACGCCCGCCGGGTGAGCCAGAGGTGTCCTGCCCTTCAGCCACGTAGTGAAGGAAATGGGCGACACATTACGCATCTCTCAAAGAGTATAGACAGTGAGCACTTGCTTGCCCTTGGATGTCTTGACGGTTCGACGACTTGATGATATGACGCTTTGAGGGCATGAGGGTTACAACGAGTGACGGTTTGAGAGAGTAACAGCTTAGGCGAGTGACGACTCGAGCTGCTAGACCGAGCGACGGCTTGAGCGAGTGATAGCTCAAGCAAACGACCACTCGAGCGAGTGACGGCTCGGTTGCGTGACGGCTTGAGCGAGTGATAGCTCAAGCAAACGACCACTCGAGCGAGTGACGGCTCGGTTGCGTGACGGCTTGAGCGAGTGATAGCTCAAGCAAACGACCACTCGAGCGAGTGACGGCTCGGTTGCGTGACGGCTTGAGCGAGTGATAGCTCAAGCAAACGACCACTCGAGCGAGTGACGGCTCGGTTGCGTGACGGCTTGAGCGAGTGATAGCTCAAGCAAACGACCACTCGAGCGAGTGACGGCTCGGTTGCGTGACGGCTTGAGCGAGTGATAGCTCAAGCAAACGACCACTCGAGCGAGTGACGGCTCGGTTGCGTGACGGCTTGAGCGAGTGATAGCTCAAGCAAACGACCACTCGAGCGAGTGACGGCTCGGTTGCGTGACGGCTTGAGCGAGTGATAGCTCAAGCAAACGACCACTCGAGCGAGTGACGGCTCGGTTGCGTGACGGCTTGAGCGAGTGATAGCTCAAGCAAACGACCACTCGAGCGAGTGACGGCTAATTGATGAGTGATATCGACTTGATGGCTTTGCTTTCATAATATCAATGAAACTTTGCATAATGAGACCCGAGCTTCAAGGAATTCCAAAACTGGTCAGACATAGTATTCAAATATACATCTATTGAATTTCTTAAAGTCGCTTTTAAACAACTTGCTCATATAGAGACCACAGTGATTGCTTAACTGTAGGAAGAACACGTAAGGACAACACGAACACACACATACATCCATGCCCGAGGAGGAATTCGAACCTGCGACCCTTGGACCCGCGGCAGTTACATCCCTTCAGCCTTAGCTATGCAGACCAGCAATTGAATCTTTCACTTACTTTGAGAAATATTTTAAATAGGATTTTCTATCGGTATTATTTGTTTTCACATTGGACCCAATATTCCGCCCCATTAAACTGTTAGACATCTTAAACCGAGCATGTTCTTTCCTGAGAACTCTCTCCACAGCGCTCACTCCTAATTCCATCCACAAATATCCAATTCCAAGAGCGCATACATTATCAAATTCACGCACGAACTGCTGCGCACACCATCCAATTATCGTGAGGAGAGAACACACAAACTTACAATGCTCTTCTAATAAAGCTTGTTAACGAACGAACCTCATAATTACGTTAGAACTGAATTCCAGTTAGTGAGTTACTCTCGATTAAACACAGCAAAGTAATTCTTGATTTCTCTTAGCTAAAATTCAACACTTTGAGGGATTTAGTTTAGAAAATATAACAAAAAAGTGTGGTATAGTGATGTATTTTGAACACACAAAATATTTTGAACACTCAAAATATTTTGAACACTCAAAATATTTTTAATCATAATAAAATGCATGTGAAATATCTTTGCAGAAAATTCGATAATTCAATTGTTCAACATTTTTACTCTTATCAACTTTAACATTACACAGAAATATGTCTTTTAAATGTCTTTTTTTGTTGAGAGATATACTATGATAATAAGGCTTGTTATCTACTTTGTCAAATCGTTCCTAAGTATGCCTTTTAGAGATTCTTTAATTTTTCTTATGATAAACGTAGAAAAACAAGTAAAATATTAGAAACGTAGAATTGAAACAAAAATGAAGAAAGAATGCCTTAGAATGTAATGTTAAACTTGTTAAGAATAATAATGTTGAACAATTATTCAATTGTCTGCTGTGGAAACGAAGACAGCTATAGATAAATGTTTGCAACTAGTAAACATAGTGTGACGATCTATTCAGATGCGCCCAATATTGTGACATTAATTAGAGAAAGGTCGCTTAATTTTCTTATGTAAACATGGACGAACAATTGAAAGTGCATTAGGGGAATTTCATTTTCGTTAATTTAATTTCATTCTCATGAGCGACGCTCAAAATCGACTATGGGAATATCAACAAATAAAAATAGGTCGTATTCTAACAAGGATAACATGTCGTAAAATCATACCATTTCAAATTAAATAAAGTTTGTAATTGTAAAAAAACATTTCCATATTAAAAGAAGACAGTCAAATGTTCTCGAAAAGTGACGAACAAAACTGCTGTTGTTTATTCAAATAAAGGAAACTAGTGTTTAAAAGGGGATTACGAACAGTGCAAATATTTTGGAAATTTTTTTGGTAATTTTCGCTATGCCACAAGGTCTATTCAAAGATATTAACATAAGAAGGAAGCGAAAATAAAGTAACAATATAGTGGAAAGTCGTGTTTTGTCTTCAAACAACGCGATCTAAAAATCGAAAGAAAGGTCAGAGGGGATCGAGACGCTCTGCGAGAAGTGTCGCGTAGACAAGTCGCTGAGGAGTGAAAGTGTTTATGATTCGAAATATTGAAATCTTTTAAGTGATGGGAAGGTGTATTCTTTTATGTTTTGTGCGGAACATTTAACATGGATTGCAGTGGTTGCAGAATTGCCGAGCAACAGAAAGGGAATTTAAAAAAATTATTCATTTTCAACCGTTCAAAATTTATAACAAGGCCAAGAATCTTCTATTTTGTAAGATTGGGAAAGACATGGCTATGCATACATTTTTCATAATTTAATAATGGTTTTTAATCACATAGGTAAACTCCACTCGTATGGATGTTAAGAAAATTTAATTGTATAAATGTAGAAGGAGGTATGTGTTGTAAATGTTAATCATAAGGTATTATATATGTATTTGTTGTTTTGTTTTGTTTTATATGTGTAGTTGATGTTATGACTCGCGAAGAAAAGTTCGCCAACATATGAAAGAATGAGGAATAAATCCAACCAAATTTATTCGGTTTCATCATAGAAATTTTATGGAATTATTGTTTTAGATGATAATATCCTAAATACGGAGTAATTAAATTGTGTACCACTTCCTGAAGCAGTAATAATTTTTATTTCAATTTCCTCTATAGCATCGGTTCGCGTGCTCATGACCTTAAAAAAGTTCGTTGAATGATGCATCGCAACCCACATTTAGAAAGATAACAATTAATAATTACGAACGAGTTTGTTTATTTGTATAATTTCAGGAAGGGTTGTGAGAATACATATATAATAAATATACATAGAGAAACCATGACAATAGAGAGGCAATCTTTGTCAAAACCTTTTCACTTGTACATAGTCCTCTCGGATGATATTTCCATGAATATATGCTGTACAAACACAAAGCAACAAGTTTCGATCATTACCAGAATTATCAACTCCAGTATTTCCAAATGAGGTAAATATAATTACAGCACCGTAATTACTTTGCATCCGCTGAGGTTTTCCAGATATTTTTCATTTATCTGGTAAACGGTCTGGTGGCATACATCTGATAGAGAATGTGTAACACCAAATTATACGCTCACAGACAATGATGATCACGGGCATGCCAGAAACAGATAAAGAATGGATGAAAAAGTAACAAAACTGCTGTTGGAATAAACGTTAGTTAAGCTCGGCGCTCGTCAAATGAAGACTTGGAACAGGAGGTAACAAGCTCGCAAGCATATTCAGAAAACTCACACACACGCAAACAGTGTGGCAATTTGTGCACTACTAACACTACATCTTTTACTTTAAAAGTCAAAACAAATTCTAAATAAGTGCTTTCTGTGCGAATGTGCATTTATTTTTTATTGTTTACTATATTTTTCGAAATAAAAGCAACATATATTTTCAGAAGATTTGATAAATTAATAAACTAGTGATTAATAGTCAACGGTTTTTAATAATATTGTTGAATTTACTACAAAAGCTGGAATCTATTTATATGATAATACTGCTTTCTGTAAGTCCCAAAGCAAGGTGGTGAATGAGGCGTGTGAATATTACGCCAAGGGTGGCTCATATTTCGTACTGAAATAGGGATTACGTAATTTTTTGTGCTCTAATATGCCATATTACGAACGACTTTGTTAATCAAAAAGGTTACTTATAGTGCTGGTATACAAAAAATGTTTTAAAATATTCTGAAAACAATTGTAAATGTTGATTATTTTAATAAGCACAAATTGAAGATATTAACAAATAAAGGAATTAAATGTGAAGAGTATTAACGTAACCTAATGACTTATGAATATTAGTAGACAGCCGTGAATATTGGTCACAAGTATGCCTGCCATCCAGGTGCAATTTACTCTTTTTCTAATTACATTGACAGAGAATAATAATGATAAATGATAAATTTGAAACCTCATCATATAGTATACACCAATTTAACATAAACCATTGTGCTCGAAATGCTGTTGTTTTGTAGCGTGGTAATTAACTCCGCTCCAGAGTTGATCTCAAATATTCACAGTGTCATTCCATGTGTGAGTTATCTGCCTCTCGGGAGAGGTTTTCATCTCTCTCAAACGTTTCACGTCACCAGTGTTGCCAGAAAGGATAAAAGTTGTATATTTCTTTTGGTGTTTTTTTAACGCAGTTCATATTTTTGGGTGGGGATTATTTAGGGTTTAATAAGTTTTTTTGTTAGAGATTTTGATTTTATAACATTTTCGTAAAACACTATATCAAAATACCTATAAAATTCGATGGGATGTAAATGAAAACATATTTAATTATCACTTTTTCCCGTCACCTTGTTGGACGCACTAACGATCGGAGAATATGTTCCGCATATGTAAAGCTATCCAAATTGTGACCCTCTTACTGAGTAATAATGTATTTTAATAATTAAATTAGTTCAAAGAATTGGTCGCGCCGACCGAGATTCAAACCCAGGCCTTCTGGTTTACGCCCAGCTTTCTAACCACTAAGCGACCGAGACAACCAACCCTTTGAACTGTTTCCTCGACGGTTGTTGAAACTGTTCAATGGGTTGGTTGTTTCGGCAGCTTAATAGTTAGAGCAGCTGGGCGTAAACCAGAAGGCCCGAGTTTGAATCCCGGTTGGTGCAATCAATTCTTTGAACTGATTTTATTATTGAAAACATATTATGAATTACTTTGTAATGGTTATAAACCTTGTCAACAAAATACGGCAGTGTTTAAAATTAATGAATAGCTACTAGAAGTCAAATAAAGTATTCACTTTATTTGAGAATAATGTCAGATGTTACATCGGGGATATTAAAAACGAATAATTCGAATTTACGATGTTTTATCGTACAGGAAGATTTTACAACTATCTGTGGAAAATGCGGGTGTCCACGCGGCAACACTGTAGATCGCACCGCCCACGCACCGTCGGTGGAGCTGCCACTGCAGCCTCGAGTTCCCTTCGTGGGCGGATGTCACGTGATTGCGACCCGGCCATAAGCAGTGACCCCCGCAGAGTGTGCTATTCTCAGATTAATTAACGTCGCTTGCTGCCACACCTGAGTCCTCTGCTCTGGATGGAGCACAGCTGCTCCCTGGCAGATGGACCGCTTCAACTTCTGCCCCCCTCTACACGCCTTGACCTGCCGGGCTGGGTCACTCTGTGCCTTGCCAAAGACGTACAAGAACCTCCTAAAATAATGTATTTCGTAGGTTTCTCAATACCTATCAAGATGAAGTTGAAAGAGTCAGATCTCTGAAGCTAACCTTCTATGTTTTCTAGTCACGTTATCATTCTGGTTATGAACGTGGAACTTGCTGTCGGTTCATTACAGTACTTTAAGATATCATTACGACTTTCTTTTATTATTCCTTTTTGTAGAGATTTTGCTCTGTGCCTCAATAATATAATTTCAGATCACATTCAATCAGTTCAAAAGGGTTCCTTGCAATTTGTATGTAATGTACCCAAGTTCTCTTATCTTCGAATACGGGAATAGAGCAAATTGGCTTACAATTAAGCAACGCTGGACATTTCATCTTAGCTGTTTCATAGTGGTTTAAGCGGTATTCCTCTTCGATTACATCTGATTGTTTAACTGCTCGGACTACACCTACGAATGTTGATACAAATCCTTTTAACGCCAGCCAAAACACAAGGAAAAATCAAGCTCCTTTTGGGTGTTTCTAGTCGCGGTTTTTTTCATTATATCTATTGAACTTAAAGAACTATCAATCATCATCTACTTCACCAAATTATACATTCTAACAATTTCTCATTTCCAGTATTTACAATCCTAGCTTTAATTTTATTGTTTCTTTAAATTCTGTACAAATTGTTATTTCCTTATCAAGTGCCTTTTATCACTTTTTGGTTTATTTGTTTGATACTGGTTTGTTGTTGTTACTACAATTCTTGTACCAATTTTAATTACTATTAGATTATTCACTAAATTAGTAATGTGTCACATAGTTTCATCTTCATGTACATTTATTTAAGTGAAAAAATATATCATTTAGTCTCTGGTTTTGTACGCAATATTTCCAATAAAATGGACACATAAATTCAGTTATTATAAATTCATCCTTCGATGAAGAAACTCTCGAATCGTTGAAGAAAATCTCAAATTTAAAAAATCTTCCGAATTAGAAAAAAACTCGTAATACTCCTCGACAGCTGCCATATTAAACGAAATTTCTCAGAAACTGATCTTGATTGAACACCAAGTTGTGTGTGTTCAACAAAACGTGGAATTTCAACAAGTTATATGTAAAAAAAATTATTAATTTTTTCTCTAAAGAAAATTACCTGTTAATATAATTGTATGTTTATTTGCTACAGATTTTTTTAAATTAAACCTAAAAAGTAGCATCCAATTTTATCCGACAAAGGCGACGTTAACAATTCACATTCCAATGTACGTGTGGGAATCGTTTTCCGTGTCGAGCTCAGAGACACTCATAGAAAATGGAAAGAATGGAAAGCATGGCTAATGCCAAGAAACGCAAATTGAAATTTCAATCCATAGCTGCATTGAATTTTAAAAGTAGACGACATTCAGAACCATAAAATTCAATAACATTTTTTTAAAAAAGATAATGATTTTCAAAGATTAAAATAACAATGGACATCAATCCCAGTACACTTTATACTGCTGGTTAGATAGGAACTTCTCATAGTTCCATTAAACACATCTATGACTAAAAATGTAAAATTGCGTGAATTATTCTGTAAAGAAATCAGTAGGCGCAAATGCAATCTGCAATTTATTCCTCCAACTTCAAGTATGAAACCATTTGGAAAGGATTGTTAATTACGAATATTCTGACTTAATAAGAAACTATTGATTATGAATCACACTTTCATAAACAGTAAATCCATTGGCGGTCTTCCTCTTTACTTTTTATCGACTTCAGCCGAGCACGATTTGGTGAAACTCATTTAGCTTGCTATGTACATTTACTTTTTCGCAAAAACTGCAGTTATATCAACTAAATCGTCACAATGAAACAAAGGCATTCTGTGCATTTGAGGTTTTGCAATCCATTCGATAGATCACATTGGGTAAGTTCACCTTCCACACAATGCAGACGAGAACTGCACATCGAGAAAAAGAAGAAAGAGTGATGGGGAGCATAATGAGGCAAGTTTATGAAAGACGATTGCTAGTATTCAGTAACATATAAGAAAAAATAATAAAGAGGACGGAAGCATGTTTATTTACGAAACAAAGTCTAGCAGATTTTTTCAATTAAAAGTACAAAAAAATCAGTTATATACGCAAAACATACAAAGCATTAACATACCCATGAATATTGGTAATTCATTTGGTTATTTCCAGTGATTACAATTCTAGCTTTACTTTTATTGCGACAGAGTCGGCAAATACATCACTGCAATTGCAATACTCAATGAAATTATTCATATCTCCATCATAGTGTACTGAATAACCAAAACTTGGAAAAAATCTATTTCAAATATCGTCGTTGGAATGCTTCCAGTGATTTAATTAGTTAATCCTTGTCCAGACAACAAATCTCTGAACCATACTCAAGCTTAGATTTCGTCGATGATATGCTTCCAGTGATTTCATTAGTTAATCCTTACCCAAACACCAAATCTCTGAAGCAGACTCGAGCTTAGATCTCACAAAATAAAACTATAGTACGCAAATTGACCGAAGGCTCTTAAATATCTTATCTGTTCTCAAAAGATATTCAAGCGATTTGTTCTTAAAATTCATTATGTATTTTCAATATGAGATTTAAAGAAGAAAAGCTGACGACCAAACATGACACGTAGCTCTTTCTTCAAATGAACCCTTTCCATTAACATGCCGCCAATTTTATAGTTAAAAGCAATACACAGGTATGATCATTTGAAATATCACAATTTCTCAAATATATTTGGATTTAACAGAAATTTGTTGGGTGTAGACCGAACTGCAAAACGGTCTATGTTAACTTTCAGAGAATCATTAACATTATTAATAGGTAAAAAAAGCTTCATGTCATCCCCGGAGATTAATATTGATTGATTGATTATTAGTGATTCCGGGCGCGTCAATGGCAAAGGTCGTTAGTTCCGTAAGTGTAGTGCTTTTTTTTTAACGTAAAGCGGCTATGATCTTTCCCCGTTGGATGGAGAGATCCGGCACCGAACTACTGTCAGCTGGCGGAGTTTTTCTACAACTAGGTATCTCCCACCAGTGGAGCACTGCCACAGCTGGGATAAGCTCTAATCTCTCGGCATGTGTGGTAGTGTAGTGCATGTAGTGCGTAAGTAATGGGTGCGGTTAGGGCAAAGAAGAGGAAGGAAAGATCGCGCCCAGTCCGTGACCCGTTTGTTATGGTACTGCTCCGGCATTCGTCTGGTATTGATCGGAGTAACCACGGAAAACTACCGATCAGAGTAGCTGTCCCCTAGAATTCTCCTCCGTACAGCGACTGATTTCGACCTAGCTATATAGCTAGTGTCGAAAATTCTGCCACCGTTGGGACTCGAACTAAGGGTCTCTCGGTCCGAGACACTACAGTGACATCAGTTGCTGTCCTGCACCACCTCTCCCGGTCATGGATTAATTAGAAACAATTTAAATCAACGTATACAATGCAAATAGTAGTATGTAGTTATTTACACATTGTTACAAATATTTATTTTTAAGATTTTAATAGAATTAATAGAGTTGATTTGAAAAACGTAACACGACAATTCTGTGGAGAACTGAGCTGCGCATGCGCCGGCATTAAGTGACTAGATTACGATTAACGGTTCCCGACATTCTCCCTGTTTTGTCGACTACGACAAATGTGTTCGTGACTTACACTTTACGTAGTTTTTGCCGCCACCTCTAAACACGAATTCAACACTAATACACAATAAGCATGGAAGTAATGAAAAATACAATATCCATATTACCAATATAAAAAGGCAGGAACTTAATGGCTAACTGTTTTTAAGTTAATTCAAATATATCAGAAATAAACAAACGTAGTTGTTAAGGATTCGGAGGTTATGTATATATTGAGGCTCCTTTGATTACATATAGGGGTCTATCATACGTTTTACTATCTTGTAATGCTTACAGAAGAAAAATTGGACTCAGAGACACACAGATATTCAATAAAATCTTTTATATTCTGTCAGAGTTCCAATTAGTTCGTAGTTTTAACGTATGTTTTCGATTGTACGACATACAAAAACTCATTTCTCTGAAGATACGTTAATTCCTATTGACGATAATGTTTAAGTACTAAGACAATATATTTCCCGTCTTGCAAAAACCCTTTATTGAAACAGGATAATTCAAACTGTTCAAATTATTAATTGGCCTACCGCTATTTGATGCTAAGACCATTTGTTGTTTCCCCCAGTTGGTATTAGGAGTATTGGGTATTGGTTCAGATGTGCATACACAATTTCATGCTATTCTACGGATTTCCCTACCTTCGAAAGTTCCGCCACTATTCGAATCTGAATGTAAGACCTCGCTGCCCAGGAAGCGAATGCACTTGCATCCACTACTCGACGCAACCGGTAAATTACACGCTATTTACGTTTCATGTCGCCCCACAGAGACCGTAGCTCGTCGCTCTACTCATCTCCTCAAGTACCCGCTCATATTAATTCTCTAGCCGCCGCCTCCCCTCCCTTCGCTTGTGTATCCTGTCGCAATAGCGTCGCGCGCGCGTCGGCGACTTGTCTCCGCCTCGCTGGCGCGTTCAAAGCTCAGGCCCCGAGCGACGACAGGGCGGGGGCGGGGCGGCGCCGGGCACAGACCGGGAAACGGCGTGCCCGGGGGGCGGGGGCGGGGTCGAAAGCAGGGCAGGCACGCGCCGTGAGCGGGGTTGCAGCAGAGGGAGGCGAATGCGGGTGGCGGCTACTCGCGGAGCGCAAAGAGTGGTAGGGGCGAGTGCAGAGCGGGGGTGGGGTGCGGTCAGCAGGGGCGTGAGTCACTGGAGAGGAGGGGTGCAGCGGCGGGGAGAGGGTAGTGGGAGTGGCTGAGGGACGCAAATTTGGAGGGAAGAGTGGGGAGGAGCAGTGCGGTTTGTGGTAGGTGGGGCAAAGGCGGTGCAGGATATTGCGGGATCAGGGTGGAGGCGGTGGATAGGAGCTGGTTGGGAGGGATAGGGTGGAAATGCAAATGAATAAGAGGCACGGAGGAGGAATGCTTGGGGGTGGGACAGAAATGAAGAGGGATGGTGAGGCGGGAATGGGATGGGGAGGGGGGATCGTGAGGAAGGGGCGGTGCGGCAGGGACGAGGTGAATAGTTGGGCGGGGCGGGTTGGGGAGGGACGGGATGGGTTGTTTGGCATGGGCTTGGAGGCCGGAGCGGAGAGGGCGCGTGGGGCGGGGAAGGACACGCGACGGGGTGCACAGCGCGCTAGACGCTTGGCAAAAGCTCAGCGGGAGGCGCGGCCATCGCTCAACGTCGCTTGCCGCTCGCTGCACTGCCACCGCACCAGGCCAGCAACGCGACCGCACGTCCCGCTTGGGCGCCCGCCCGCTTGCCCCCCCCCCCGCTCGCTCGCCCGCTCGCCCGCCCGCTCTCCCGCCCGCTCGCTCGCCCGCTCGCTCGCCCGCCTTCGCCCTCGCCCGCCCGGCCCGCCCGCCGCCCGCCCGCTCGCCCGCCGACTCGCCCGCCCGCCCGCTCGCCCGCCAGCTCGCTCCAAAACTCGCCCGCCCGCTCGCCCGCCAGCTCGCCCGCCAGCTCTCACCCGCCCACTGCCCACCCACTCGCTCGCTCGCCCGCCCACTCGCCCGCCTGCTCGCCCTCTCACCCACCCGCCCTCTCGACCGTTCCCTCTCTCGCACGCCCGCTTGCCCGCCCGCCCTCTCGCCCACCTCTCTCTCACCCGCCCGTCACCCTCTCGCCCGCCACCCCTCCTCGCGCCCTTTGCCCGCCCGCTCGCTCCGTCCCGTCCACTCGCTCGCCGTCGCCTGCCCCCACTCGCCCGCCTGCTCGCCCTCTCACCCACCCGCCCTCTCGACCGTTCCCTCTCTCGCACGCCCGCTTGCCCGCCCGCCCTCTCGCCCACCTCTCTCTCACCCGCCCGTCACCTCTCTCGCCCGCCCACCCACTCTCTCGCCCGCCCGTCCGCTTGCCCGCATCCCTCGCTGGACCGCACGCGCAGGCAGCTTCCAAGAGAACCGCAGACACCCCGACACACAGAGAGAGGCGTTCGTGGCACTGAGTAGACTCCTCCCAGTACCATTCACAGCAACTGCAATGGAAACGACAAATCAACTGCCGGCTCGCGGGGAACGTCTGAAAGTTTATCAAGTTTATCCCAAGAACATTTATCTGAAAGGGACGCAAAAACCGAGCCGCTTTTCCTTGTACTCAAGTGTCACCATGATACATAACCATCAATGAAGTATTTTAAAGATTTGTTATGTTTGTAGAAGTATTTGTAGACATTACGGGATTTCCGTTAACAATATTCTACTTGCTGAAAACATTATACATTTAATTCTGAGTCAGATACGGACAAGAAAACATCCGTAATTTACAGCAATGAAACTTTTAGGAAAGAATATTTGTAATATTGTCGGAGAATTAAATGTTAGCTTTTGAAATCCAAAGCCAAATCCATATTCATTGTTTGCCTAGCATCACACCTCAGTTCCGTGAACGACAACAGTTTTGCCACTTCTCAAAAGCCGTTCAATGACACTTAATTTCACAATGATACCACATTTTCGGGAAAACCTGAAGAAAATATATTTATCAGTGCTAGTTATTAACCGTTAGTTCAAGGGTGATATTCTACTGATCAATGATGTATATGTCGAACTAAAACTAGATTGTACGTTATTTAATTTTTTTAAATCATAAATTAAACGTAACGAAATTTTAATTTAAAATAATAATTATGGAATAAATGATTACATGCGCATAAGCATATAAGTTCTTTATCTTTTTTATTAAAATTAATATCGCCAAAATAATGTTAATTATTATTCTTGCATCAAATCTTATTGTAGATATTACTTGCAAAATTCCTTAAATCTTATCTAGTTCTTGGCCTTTCTTCAATAAGTGACCTACTTTTGTCTTAGCGCCTGATACATAAAACATTATGTAACATCACGTCGTAATATTGTTGTCACTAACTGGATGAATGGTTTTAATATTATACCAAGATCCCGCCGTCATGTATTGTTATTATGATAATGAAGATCTAATTGAATTCTTTAAAATGAGTCGTATTTCTACCTGCGTTTGTTAGGTCATTACAATTATAAAATAATCTGTCATGAATCTGTCACAAACGAAGCGTTCGTGTTGTTCTTCTCTTGGGTAATCACCCTCTTTCTTTAATTCTAAGTTCGCCTATTTTACAATTATATTGAATTATTTCAGCGGTCTACAATATCGCAACTGACTTCAATATATCCAATTATCTCAGCAGATTAAGTAATTTAATTATGATACAAAAATCTTGAGAATAAACTTCCTATCAGGTTCATATTCTTTTACGTTCCCTATCGAGTCCGACAACTAGCTGTTTCTTTTATAACGCTGGATATTGACTTTACATTTTTATCCTTCAAACGTGAAATCACATCAACTACTATTCCACTCATTTTTCACTAGACGCCATTTGATACTACACATCAAGAACCCATTCACTATGTCATTCAACGATTACTTTTCTTTCGCTCAGCACCCTGAGGTAACGTGGTAATTACAAGTATTCACTGTTAATTTATAGTTAAAGTAATGCATAACTGTAGAAATAGCACACACTACATGAAACCTTTCGTTTGATGCGCATTTATTCTTAAAATTCAGACACTGTCTTATTCAGCATGATATACGTTCCTATAATTGAATTTCATTCTTATACTTCTCTTTTACTGTCATCGCCTCTTCAAATACGCATTTGAATGTTGAAATATATATATGAGGAAATGAGATGCAATAAATATCTAAGTAATAATTCAATAGCCATGTGGGATCGTATTTCATTTATTTTTAAAGAACTTCCATCAATTCCTTCACGCGTCGTTTCCTGTATTTTATTCTACTAGAAGCCTGATCATTATTCATCGTAGGTGATTGATTTCCTTCCCTATGTCCCACGCACCTGACTATGAACGAAGATAAATCTATGAATACCTCGCTCAATGCACATTCCGAATTAGAACATTCCTGAAGATAAACATTCTTTTAAAATTTGAAACGATTTTAACAAAAATAGTCCTTCTGCATCAAAATCAATTTGGTGTATGTGAACCTCCCCATGGTTTTTGTAATATCTTTTCCATTTTCTCTCTTAATTTGGTAATTTTTCCTGTCACGTTCTCAAACGTAGTACGAATGTTATAGTATTTGTTCAATGAAGTACTTAAGGTAACGTTTCATTTCTAATTATATTTCATCGCTGTTTTAAATGCATTGGAATGGATTTATCATTCAAAACGATAGGACTGGCAGTTATTATCACCACAGGGTTATAGGTTCTGACAGTTACTATCGCAAATACACTTTTTACTTTTCCTTCCTGAACTATGGTATAGGAAATAAAAATATTGGACTCACCTCAACAATAAGAGCTCAAATTGTGGGGCGCAAAATTCGGTAAGACAGTTATTTTAAGCTGTAACATCGCACACACGTCACGATTAAGATCTATTTTGCTGTATTTAGTTAAGATTGATGCAGGTAGCGTCGAGATACACGCAGTTTTGTACGAACCCGTCGTACTCCCTAAATCGGTATAGGTGTGTGGACAGAGGGAACGGACGGATAGGCGAATGGACGGATAGAAGTATGGATGGACGCGTGGATGTAAAGATGGATGAACGGATGAATGGGTGGACGGACGAACGGATGAACAAACGGATGGGTGAAAGGACGGATGGACAGTCGAGAGGATGGATGGATGGATGAACGCACAGACGGATGAACTGACGGAGGCCGGACGAATTGACGGACGGATGAATGGACGAATGGGAAGACGGATAGACGGACGGATAGATTCATTCTCGACCGATGGACGGGCGACCTGATGGACGGACAGACGGACAGATGGACGGATTTAGCCTTTGCATAGTACTTGCCTATCACGGTACTTGGTCCACGTAAGTAGACTTTCCACGTCCACGTAAGTGGAGGGTGGACTTTCAGACACCCTCAGAAAAAAGGATTCTTCATTGAGCAGCAAGTCATGTATGCAATGCTTCACCTGGAGGTCAGAGGTAAAACTTCGCCCTCTTAAAGCATATTTAAGTGGACCAAATAGATGGTAATTAGACATGAGAAGTTTGAAGCTGTCCGGGATTCCCTACATCTCGAAATACGGATTTTAAACTGTGTAATGTTGATGTGCGTTGTCTTGCAACAAAATAATGTTTTTCGATAAACCATATTGGGGCTCCCTTTTGTGCATACGGTTTGCCACTTCATCAATATTCACTCGTCGGTTATTCAGAATCTGAGGCGGGGCACCGCCCCAGCCGGGACAAGCTCTAAGCTCCCGACCGGTCTCCCCGAATATGTGATAGTATAGTGCATGTTAGTGTGTCTATGTAAGGGGAGAGGATAGGACAAGGAAGAGGAAGGAAATATCGCGCATGAACCGTGGCCCGTTTGTTAGGGTACTACTCTGGCATTCGCCTGGTGTTGGAGCAACCTCGGAAAACTACCGATCAGAGCAGCCGGCCGTTAGAATTCTCCTCCAGACAGCGACTGAATTCGACCTGGCTGAAAAGCTAGAGTCGAAAATCCTGCCGCCGTCAGGAGTATTAGTAAGATAAAATTACCTCTCATGACTACCAATTGGAGTAGTAGTAGTAGTAGTTGTTGTTGTTAACAAGAGGTAATGGATTATTAGAGCACTTGTTCGAAATTGATGTCAATTTAGTTAAGTTTTACTTTGGCTAATCAAAGTCGATAAAAATTATTTTTAGGCAGACACTAGTAAAAGAGGTTTATTTTAGGAGATACAAACTGTGATAGATTTTAAATTTTCGACTAGTGTTAAAAGTAGGATGAAGCTCAAATGTTGAGATAAAACTGAATGTAACAAAGGACACAAAATACTTGTCTGGCAGCATCAGCTACTACTGACCTTACTGCAATAATCTACTCAATTAACTGATTTGTATACCTCAATTAAAATGGAAGCCTTACTAAAGGTTAACTAAAATAGAGAATGACGTACGTAGTAAGTGATTTTATTTTGCTCCAATATTTATGCCACATCCTTTCCTACTCGCAATAAATGCCTACCAACTTTTCCTACTCGCAAGAAGAAACGCCACTTTTCTATTTGTGCTGTTAATTACTATTATTCTTGAAAATTAACCCTCTCAGTTTGATGGATTGATTAGTGATTCCAGGCGCGTCAACTGCTACGGTTAGTATTCCCGTAATTGCAGTGCAGGTTTTCTTTGCTGCATGTGGCTGTACTCTTACTTCGCTGGATGGCGAGATCCGGTGTCGGCCTATGTCGGCTTGTGAGGATTCTCTCCTCATGGTATCTCCCATCAGCGAGACACCGCACCCGTGTAAATGCTATTATTATCTGTTATTTAATAAATTAATATTATAAACATAATATTATGAATAATTATGTAACATAATTAAGTCTGTCATCGTTTCATCTTCCATTATGAACACGTTGGTTATATCTTGATAGGTCAAAACGTGCAAAAGTAATCAAAACCTTTAACAACTCATATAGTAACAATTTTGGAGAGAGGTATGTATAAAATAAACGAATAAGCGTCGAAGCAAAAAGTTTGTTTTACTCCGTCATCAAAAGATCCGTCACGTATTGTGGTTTTCGATGTTTCGATTGTACTTTTTATTGTTTACTCATCTGGCCACCAAACAAACGCAAACCCTCGTGCCTGTTCCCTTCCAGCCTACGAGCAGACTTCACATTTATTTATCGTATCGGTTTCATGCACTGGGAGATTCCAGGTGTGTGCGTATATGTACACCTCGCGTTTGAATGGCCTGCCCAATGCACCAGCAGCGATGAGGATTTAGTGATCAAAGCCTTCAATATTTCTCTATTTCCCAAAATATATCATCTATACATAAGATTTAAGTTCATCATTTGATTAAATAAATATCAGTTTTAATATTAAAAATTAAATATAAAATAAAACAAAAACTACGTATTTTTTGGGGTGCTTTTCGTACGAAGCAGGTTAAACCGTATCCAAATGATAAATCATTCTGAAGTGTATGAAAAGTGAGATATCCGTTTCCAAGGTATAAAATAACTGAAAGAGGGAGCCCTTAAATTTAGCTTTCGGGAATGTAAAGCGAGAGAGGTAGTTATTGGAATGTCAGAAAAACTGTCTTCTTTCTTGTTTTGACATGTAATACTGCAAAATTTCATCCAAATAAGAAGGAAATTGTAAAATTAAATGAAAAATTAAGACACAAATATTCCTCTTTATATATTAACTATATAATAAATACCGGACAGAACAGTTTTCTTAGTCTTTCTTATTTCCGTAAGTTTATTTTTAATATTTCTGCAGATCGAGTTCCTTTTGACTTGAAATTGGCATCGACGTCCACGGTTGCATTCCACAAAGAGGGTTTCTGTCCCATGAATTCGACGACGATTGGGGGCGGCACGGGGGCTGCGCTGGGGCGGTGTGGAAAGAAGAGGCGGTGATGGGATGAAGCGGGGGCGGGGCGGAGCAGGGAGAGGGGGGTAGGGGTTGATGGAGGACAGGGAGCAGGGAGGAGCCAGAGGAAGGGATGAAGCGACAGGCTTGGAGGTACGTGTGCTGGGCGGAGATGGGCTCTCACTGCGAGGTCCCAGGTTCGAGTGCCGTCGGTGGCAGGATTTTCGACAATAACAATTCACTTTCAGCTAGGTCGAATTCAGTTGCTGTCCGGAGAAGAATTCTTGCGGTCGGCTGCTCTGATCGGTAGTTTTCCATGGTTTCTCCAATTAACACCAGGCGAATGGCGGAGCATTATTCTAACAAACGGGCCACGGAGCGCGCGCTATCTTTCCTACCTCTTCCTTGCTATATTTTCACCCCTTACTTACACACACACACTCACATACACAACATTGCCATACACGCAGGGAGACCCGTCGGGAGCTTAGAGCTTTCATCCAGCTGGGAGGGAGATATCTGGTTGGGAAAGCCAATGGTTGGTCGGCACCGGATCTCGCCATCCAAGGGGGAGGGATATCACAACAACATCCCGAAGGAAAACACACACTACACTTACGGTACTAATGACCTTAGCAGGTGACGCGCCCTGAAAAACATAAATCAATCAAAAAAACGGAGATCGGATAGAAGCAAAACGGGGGGGGGGGTTCATGGCGGGGTCGAAGCGGGGATTGAGGCGGAATGGGAAGCGGGGCTGCGCGGGGGCGGGGCGGCGCAGTGACGAGCGAGGAGGGAAGGGGGCGGGGTGGAGCGGGGGAAGGCGTGCAGCGAGGGGCGTGGCGGCGCGGGATGCTGGGCAGAGATGGGGTGGTCGCGGAGCCAGAGCGGGGACGAAGCGGGAACGGAGCGTGGGCGGGGGGAGCGTGTCGGCCGGCGCCCCCGGGCCCATCCATCACCGCCGCGTCGCCCTGTCCGCGCGCGCGCGTGTATCATGCACGAGGCCTTCTCCCGCGTCACGTCCTCCGCCCCACCCACCGGCCCATCACAGGCCGCCTTTAAAATTTCGGCCTACAAGGCCTAAACGCTGGCATCTGGAGAGAGACTGCGACACCAGATCAATGGACGCACGGCTGCTAATACTGGGCGGCAAATCTCTTCAATCGGGGAGTGGCCTTTGGGGGAAAGAAAGATCCCAACAATTGCCAATATTCTTTTAGCTATTCTACACTCAACCTCAGAACCTCAATAAAAATGTAGTTGAAGGAACGTATTTCATAAAGAGATATCACATATGGCCCAACATCTTTTCCATTTTAAAAACAAATATTGTTGTTATTTTAAATTATGAATGGCAAGGAATAAAAATAAATGTCAGACAGTCAGAACAAGGTTTCGAAACACACAAAAGAGAGACAGACTATTACAATATACAGCAGTGTGATCTTTTCTAATTCAGTGCTTTTATACAAACACCACGGAGTTAGATAAACGAATTTCTTGAATCCTTCGTCGGAAACTTTCCAAGAATCTTCACGTGAAGACGTTGTTAAAAAATTCCCTTAAAATCGGAACATTTACTTGTAACTTATTTATTATTGGTGGAGGGATCGTGACGTAATGTCGAACTCATACGCCTTCCACTGCTAGGATACCGACTGGATTCCCGGCTCACCCACGTGGAAAAATTTGACAGGATTAACTGGACAAAAATAATCTTGGAAGTTTGTTTCTGAGTTCTCATTCCACTGCTACTCATTTCATCGAAATCGTTCACGCCACCTTTATGATAATCATTGACTCATGAAATCGTCTCTCAAAGGCATCAATGACCTCAACAGCTTAAGGAGCCATATGCCCAATAAATAAATATCATTTACTAGTTATTTAGTGTAAGTGTTGTTATTTTTCTGTAATCATATTATGAATTGTTTACTTGAATTCCAAAATAAACTTTCCTTTGTCTTACGCACACCTATTTTTTTCTTTCACCATTTGCCATCTGTTTAATGAGGTAATAAGAATTTCAGGAACCAACCACCTGCTCATGGGCGAAAGGAGTTGTCCCTTGCAACGTTGCTTGCTCGCAAACGTCGCCGCCTCACGTGACGCCATTCGTAGCCCATAAAAGGGTGCAGCTGAGGAGGAAGACGGGGCGGAAAGGCTCCGCAATCACAGAGGTGGTGCTGAAAGCGGTGAGGGAAGGGCGTCGGGGTGGGGAGGGGCGGGTAGGGAAGGGACGGGCAGCGGCGGGGAAGGGCGGGGAGGGGCGGGGAGGGGCGGAGAGGGGCGGGGAGGAGCGGGGAGTCGCGGGGAGGGGCGGGGAGGGGCGGGGAGGGCGGGGAGGGGTGAGGAGGGGCGGTTGGGGCGGGGAGGGGCGGGAGTGGGCGAGAAGGGACGGGGAGGAGAGGGGGCGGGAGGGGGGGGGAGGGGCAGAAATGGGCGGGGAGGGGTGGGGCGGAAAGGGGTGGAAAGGGGCGGAATAAGAGGCGGGGAGGGGCCCCGCTGTATGAGGCGGGGCGCCGCCCTACAATTTCCCAGCAGCCTTTGGGCCCAGCAGGCCGCCTTCAAGGCAGCGCACAGGCCGAGTTATCTCAGAGTCAGCATTGCCGTTTCTTCTGCAACGTCTCCAACCGACAGGCTTTAGGGTTCCAGTCTCGACGCAGGCGCATTTTAGCTACATCGCAATCAGCCACTGCTCGGAGGAGAATACTAGGGACGAGTTGTTCTGATCGATAATTTTCCGTGATTACTCCGATCAATATCAGGAGAATGCCTGAGCAGTACTCTCACAAATGGGTCGCGGAATGTGCGCGGTCTTTGCTTCTTCTTACTTGTCCTAGCGAATTCTAGCGGCCGGCTGTTCTGATCGGTAGTTTTCCGTGGTTTCTCCGATCAACACCAGGCGAATGCCGGAGCAGTACCCTACCAAACGGGCCACGGACCGCGCGCGATCTGTCCTTCCTCTTCCTTGTCCTATCCTCTCCCCTTCCACACACACTTACACTAACAAGCACTACACTATCACATATTCCGGGAGACCGGTCGGGAGCTTAGAGCTTGACTCGGCTGGGGCGGTGCCCTGCTGGTGGGAGAGTCCTGGTTAGGAGGAAACCCCACTAGCCGACGGTTGGTCGGCGCCGGATCTGGCCATCCAGCGGGGGAAGATCACCGCCATCTCCCGAGAAAAAGACTCGACTCGACTCGACTCGACTCGACTCGACTCGACTCGACTCGACTCGACTCGACTCGACTCGACTCGACTCGACTCGACCCGACCCGACCCGACCCGACCCGACCCGACCCGACCCGACCCGACCCGACCCGACCCGACCCGACCCGACCCGACCCGACCCGACCCGACCCGATCTGAAACCCAACTCGCCCTCATCTACCCTTCCCGCCCTCCCTGCCCACCCGACCCACTGCGCTCCGCCACGTGCCGTCCCGACCGACCCACCCCGACCTGCTATCCCTGCTCTCCTCATTCTCCCAGCCCTCCTCGCAGACCCCGTTCCGACCCGCCCGACCCGACCCGATCCAAACTGCCCTCCCTGCACTCCTCACCCTCTCCGTCCTCCCCTCCCGCTCCGCCCCCGCGTAAAAAGCTGCTTCTCATCTCCGGCGCGAGGCCGCCTGCCCTTTTCGGGGCGCGGCGCAGCGCGCGGCTAATGCATCAAACGCCGGGGAGCGCGCGCCCTCGGAAACAATAGAGGAAATCAAAAGAGCCGACGGTGCGGGCGGGGAAGGCGGCGAGAGGGTAGGGCGGCGCGCGAGAAGAGGGAGGCAGCAACAGCCGGGCATGTGGACTGGGCACTGAGGACGAGGACGGGCTGCGGGGAGGAACGCGAACAGGGCAGGCAGTGAACGGACAGAGCGCACGGCAGATGGGCACAGGACGGAGGACAGAGCGATGAGAGATGGGCTGAGGGTGGGAACGAACAGAGAGGTTTTCACTCATGTTGGACGATCATGGGACAATGAATTAGAAGGATTAGAGGGTAGTTTGGGCAGACAGGAGGCGGGCCGCGAGGAGTGGGGGAAAGGGAAACAGGCAGGCAGGACACAGGTGAGGGTGGACGCCCTGGGATAGGCAGACAAAGTGGGCGATAGATCACTAGGGGGTGGATAGGGTTCAGAGGATAGAGAAGGTGAATGGATAAGTAGCCAGTTGCGAGTTGGGTCCGGCGGAGCGGTAGTCGGACAGAGGGGTGGGGCCACAGAGCAGGTGAGAAGGGTGGTAGGTGGATGTGGGGCGCGCAGGCTGAGCGGTGAGGAGACAGGACGCTGGGCCCACAGAGCCGTTGATCGGGCAGGGGTGGACTGGCAGGCAGGGCAGGGAGGAGAGAGGGCGGTGGGCGAACAGAGCCTTGATCGGACAGGGGCAGGCGGGCAGGAGCTGGCCAACTGGCGCGGGGAAAAAGAGAGGAATGGGAATTATGGGCAGGCGGGCAGAGGGCAGTTTGGCAGGGGTGGACTGACAGGCAGGGTAGTGAGGAGAGAGGACGGTGGGCGAACAGAGCCTTGGTCGGACAGGGACAGGCAGGCAGGGACTGGCGGACAGGGTCGTGGGACAGGGAGCGGAGGTAGGGAGGGAGCGGAATGATGGGCAGGCTGGCAGGGGTAAGCGGGCAGGCAGGGCAGTGAGGAGAGATGACAGTGGGCGACCAGAGCCTTGGTCGGACAGGGGCCGGCGGGCAAGCGGTCAGGGTCGGGGGACAGGAGGCAGGGAACAGGGAGGGAGCGGGATGATGGGCAGGCGGGCAGAGGGCAGGCTGGCAAGCAGGTAGGAGGCGGCGCGGTGCTGGAAAATTGATTTCGAATGAGGCCTCGCCCCCCCCCTCTCCTCCTGCACCGCACCGTCCTCTCGCTTCCCGCTTCGCTTGGAGGACGCGTCCTCGGCCGAATTCGTCTTCCACGCGCAGCGATTCGTTCGTTCAGAGTGAGCATGTGGAGCTCGGGAGAGAGTGGAAGATTTCGTGAAGTGAATTGATCAGTTAAATCGGGAATGTAATTTCCTCGTTTTCTTAATGTATTCAAAAGCTTCGATGCTGACAAAGTGGAGCAATTCCCTCATAGATTTTCCGATTTTTGGCTGGTGATACTTCATTCACTCATTTTCATTTGTTTCAATTTCAGTTATTTTATTTATATAATTAATTCCACATCTAAATTTGTGGTTTGTTTTCAGGTGTTTCCTTGTTTTTATTTATTTAATTATTTATATTTTCAATTTATATCTCTGTTTAGTGTGAACGGGACGTTTAAAGTTGGACAGAAATAGCGAACAAAAATGCAAAAAGAAAATATCCTTGTGTCAGTAGTAATGAGTTTCCCTTTTCTTACATTTTGTTGGATTTTTTTCTATTTTGTACTTAAATAAAAAGAATGTTCTGTACATTCGCCGAATAATTTTGAAAACAAAAGTATTAATGATGCAACAGATAAAACAAAAATACATTTTTTATTTATTTATTTATTTTACGTCAAAAAGAACAGTTAAAACTGCGTATGACGTGCTATGGGGAAAAGTGAATTGTGTGCATAGTTTCAAAATTCTGTGATCCCTACACTAAGTCATATACTACTTGAATTTTGAAAAAAAAAGAACACATCCCATGTAATCAAATCTATTTTCAAGGATAAATAAGCAATAAATTTTGGGCTCTTATCACATCCAAAATCAACAGATTGGCGTGAACTATATATCTAAAAGTCGAAGCTTTCCCATCCTCATCTTACCTTTAGAGTGGCGGATTAGAGCTAAAGCGGATATGGTATTCAGTTTGGCAACTGGCAATTTCCTATTAATTTCTTACAAGATTAAAGACAGGAAACGCTCTGAAGAAATGGATTGATTGATTGATTGTTAGTGATATCGGGCGCGTCAACTACTGAGGTTATTAGTCCCGTACGTGTAATGCATGTTGTGTCATTGGGAGGTGGCGGTGTTGTTACTTCACTGAATAACGAGATTCGGCGCCTTCCTACCGTCGCCTGCGGGGTTTTCCCAAACCAGGTGCCTCCCAACAGCGAAGCATTACTCCAGCCGGGACAAGTTCTACGTCCCCGACAGGTCCCCCGGCATGTGTGGTAGTATAGAGCATGTTATTGAGTGTGGTGTGTGTGTGTGTGTGTGCAAAGAGTGAGGGTACGACAAGGAAGAGGAAGGAAAGATCGCGCGCGGTCCTGGGCCCGTTTGTTAGGGTACTGCTCCGGCATTCGCCAGGTGTTGATAGGAGAAACCGCGGAAAACTACCGCCGAAAACCTAGAAAATCCTGCCGCCGTTGCGACTCGAACCTAGGACTTCCCAGTCAGAGGCACTGTAGTGACATCAGTTGATCCACTGAGCCACCACTCCCGGTCTGAAGAAATGGATATGACTAGAAAAAGCACGTGATAAAAAATTTTAATGTGGTCACCCAGATTTCTGAGGCATTCCAATAATAGAGGCAGAAAAAACTTGGTTCAAAATGAAAGGCTGAACGTCGAGCTAACCAAGGCAAGCTGACAAAGGCTCTCTGTATGAAGGGAAGAATGAATAACATCCGTAATCGTATAAAGATGGATGAGAATATATCATGGTATCTTGTTGGGTAACGAGCGATAAATTAATATAAACTAATGCTGCAAAAGAATTGCACACACTTTCTCGTACTACTTAGCTTTCTAATTTCTTTGGTCTAGGCAAGCTTTTCGGTCTTGTCACATACTTCCTATAAGAACATTTTTGTTGAAAACTTCGTAGCCGTTGTTAAGAAATAGGTGTTGCTTTAAAAGCGAAATTTGAAGCTCTTTTTCAGATAAATCTTTTGAGTTTTCTAAAAACTTTATTGAAAGCCCTTTCAATCACTTTCACTTTCAAATGCAATAAATCGCTGGAAATATCAAAGGCGTGAATGATATTTCAAAAAATCTACATTTGCATTTTTTAAAACATTTTAAAAAAGTTTTAAGAGTTTTAAGTAAATTTAAAAGAGTACAGGAAAATCAATTTTATATCTTCAACTTTGCAAGCTCACTATCCGTACGAAAAATGGGAAAAAACATTTGGAGGCGTTTTTGAGAAAATGGCGTTTGAGAGTTTCTGAAAATTCAGAATATTGAGCACATTTTCACAGAAAACTTTTAAGTTTTCGAACAACTTTGTCAGATATTGCATAAAGCCCATATACTCATTAGTTCAATAATGTAAACAAATGGCCGATAATGTAAATATTAACGATATAGGAGATCTCAAAAAATTACATTACAGGGAAAAAAGTCAATTTTTTTAAATGTCCCAGGGGCTTGATGTAAAGTACCCACAAATTTTAAAGAATGATTTTTAAAATCGCAAACTTTTGAGTCGAGCCAGATCGACCGGAGAAAAAATTTGAGAAAAAATCCTGCGAAATGGCTTAAGAGCTAGTGGTGTTCACAGACGGACGGACGTTTAAAAAACTAGTTTTTTGGTATCAGGGGACCCCAAAACGTGTATTTCCGGTGAAAGCTGGAAATCGATTCTTCGCAACATTACATAAATTTCTCTATTCCATGTACGAGTATATTACTGCGTATGTATGCCTGTACAAGAAAGTAATAATAAATTATAAGTTTAACTTATTTAGACCGTTGGAATATCGTCTTGAAAAAGATACATGAAAATATATTGTTTATTACTCAGCAATACAATTTAATTTGAGTTAAATACTATGTTTATACTTCTAAAATTCAGTTTTGTTTTCAATTTTTAAGTCAAATCTTTATAAATATTTGAGGTAAATCAATTCAATATTTTTTTGTTCATATAACTGTGGACAATTTTCCAATATCTGTTCTTTGGTTTCATCACTGAATTTTACAGGTGTACCCCGACCGACTTGTATATAATAATTTTATGAATAGCTTTTGTGTATATTTCCAAGCTGTCTTGCTTTTATAACCCCCGAGTGTTTGTTGCTCTGCTACGTTTACATTATGAAGTGAAATGCTTTACACGAAAACTCATACCTATGGGTGGAACGCGTAGAAAGAAAAACTTCCAATGCGCTTCTGCTAAAATTTTGTTGATAGCCCTACCTCCACAGTAAACCGTCAGTAACTGCTGGGCAACTCACTCAACGTCGTTTAATGTAACATCGCCACCCTTCCGGTGCCGCTGGCGGCATTGGAATACAGAAGATCGTTGTGGAGGTTCTAGAAGCCACGCCCAAAGTAATGATCATACCCATATGTGTGTGTGTGTTTCTGAGATTCTGTATTTTACATAGAAAAGAAATCCGACTTGTGTAGTCACGATTCTGTAGTCAGAAAATTTAAGGGCGTGGTAAATTTCTAAGTCTTATTGTATTTTAAACAAAAAGGAGATAGAATTCATATGTTTACACGCAAGTCGATGTGTTCCCAGCGACTCTGACCGGCAGGTCCTGGGGTTCGAGTCCCGACGGTGGAGGTTGATCGACTCTAACTGCGTAGCTAGGCCGATCTCAGTCACTGACTGAAGGAGAATTCTAGCGACCGGCTGTTCCGATCGGTTCTTTTCCATGGTGTCTCCGATAAACACCAGGCGAATGCCGGATCATGAAATCATAGCCCTTAGAAAAGTGCCAAGGATCGCGTGTAATCTTTCCCTACTCTTCCTTGGCCTATCTTCACCCCTCATTTACCGACATTTCCATTTATATGCACTACACCACACATGACGGGAAATCAGTCGGGAGTTTACAGCTTGTCTCGGTTAATGCGGAACCCCACGGGGAATGATATTTACAGGGGGATGTCTCTATCAAGCTGACTTCTAGCTTGGCGCCAAATTTGACTAACCAGCAAGAGATCACTTCCACTTCCCAGATAAAACATTCACTATGCAAACGAGAATAATGAATAGCTGTTAGCGGGACGGGTGTCTCTGTGCATCAACTGACGTCATTCAGAGCCTCTGACCCGGAGGTCCTAGGTTCAAGACCGGACAGTGGCATGATATTCGACACTAGCTTTTTAGCTAGGTCGAAATCATACACTGTCTGGAGGAAAATTCTGGAGGCCGACTGCCCTGATAGATAGTTTTCCGTGGTTTCTCCGATCAAAACCAGGCGAATGCCGGAGGAGTAGCCATAGACCGTGCGTGATATTTCCTTCCTCTTCTTTGTCCCTTACTCACACTTACATGCACTACACTACCACACCGGTCGAGAGCTTAGAGCTTGTACCGGATGGGGTGGTACCCCGACGTTGGGAGATACCTGGTTGAGGGAAATCCCGCTTGCCGAGAGTAGGTCGGCGCCGGATCTTACCATCCAGCGGCGGAAGATCATATCTACCTCACGAGGGAAAAACATACACTACACTTACGACAGTAATGTTCTAGTTAGTTGACGTGCCCAGAATCACTAACAACCAACCAACCACAGGTGTTGGCGTGCTAGGAAACACCACTCAAATGTCATTTATCTTTAGCTCCGCAAATGGCTATGCTTTTCTGAATTTTTTTATGAGATCTGATCTCCCCTGTGTGGTCCAGCCTGTGGTAGACCATTTTTTACTACATTTTGCACAAACTTTAATTGCCTAATCGCCGGGGGTGACGTAGCACTCCCCAGATGGGTATAACACTCCAAATAACAATAAATTGGTTATTTAGGGTTTCCGGGCACTTCAACCGCAAAGGTAATTAGTCCCGTAAGTGTAGTCCAGTTTTTATTCCTCGGGAGGCCATCTTGGAAAGGCTCCCAACGCCGAAAGAGATGATTGCGGCATTCTATGTAGTTTTATGCTCGGTTCTCCAGCGCAAATCGGCTACCGAGCTTTACATCGGCATTGCAACCAATCAAATAACCGAACGCTGTTTACACTCTGTGGGTGAAATTTGTTTTGTGGGTGAAATTCGTGGACGATAATAGAGGAGGTTAGGTGCAGTGTGGGTAGCTGCAGGCGGTCACAGGCGGTGCCAGTGAGTTGACACACGGCATTACAGGTCTGGAGGGTCGCCGCATCGCATCCAGCCGAGAGTCGGGTTGCGGTGTCGAAAAACAACACCAGAGGGACCTCTAGTCGGCCACCACTCGTGGTCTACACGCCCACCAACTGTTGCGAACGGGAGAGGCGGTTCAGAGGATTAACTGAAGTCAGTGGAGTGCCTCTGACCGGGAGGTTCTAGGGTTTGAGCCATTGAGATTTATTGACTACATACGCAGATAGGGCGATTTAAGTCACTGTATGGAGGAGAATTCTACCGGCCGGCTGCTCTAATCGGTAATTTTCCGTGGTTTCTCCAATCAACACCAGGCGAATGCCGGAGCAGTACCCTAACAAACGGGCCACGGACCGCGCGCGATATTTCTTTCTTCTTTCTTCTTCCTTGTCCTATCCTCACCCCTTACTTAGACATTCACTTACATGCACTACACTACCGCACATGTCGGGAGACCAGTCGGACGATTTGAACTTATCCTGCCAGAGGTGGTGTCCCGCTGGTGGATAATACCAGGTTGTCGGAAACCGCGTTATCCGACGGTAGGCCTGTACCAGATCTCACCATCCGGTGAATTATGATCGCCATCACCTCCCGAGGAAAACAAATGCATTACACTTACGAGACTATTGACCTTAGCAGTTGACGCGCCTCAAATCACTAATCCATCAATCAATCAACTGTTGCGCAAATGAATGTTGCGAGGGCAAATGCTCTGGAACCGGTGGAATCTGTAGCTAGAGGTCAGCAGGCTGCGCCTGTGGTTATGTAAACTTTCTGATAGTACAGATGGCTATACTTTTCCACTTTTTCCGATAGGTCTCACGTTTCGAGACAGCATAGGAGGCAGTAGATGACAAATAGTAGAGTTTTGCTACTCAGAAAGGCCCAACTTCCACTGCAGTCATAAAGAGAGCTCTCATAGGTTATGCTTTTCATTTTTTTTCCATTTTTAATCCAACTCTCAAAAGACTCAAAAACTTTGCTTGTAAACTTGTTAACATGGTCTTCGTGCAGGGCGTTACTTTCGTTTTCCGTCATGAACAGCGTATGGTCACCATACACACCTTGCATGGCCGTGCGCCTTTCTAGTATTTCGGTATTTTGATGGTAGCCAAAAATGTGACGTTTGTCTAATGAAAAAATGTTCAGCTGTTAAAAACTTTTCTTTTTAATCAAAATTTCCAAATACATTTAAGTTTTCACAAAAAAATACTCAGGAGCCTTTGTTCTCATGAATTCTTAAGGCATACAAAACACGTTTTTCACGTTCCACTAGATATATAAGTGCAATTGATTGCACATTATCCTACATCCGAAGAAGGCATCCAAAACCAAGTAAATGTCAATCTTTAATAATGTTTTTTTCAATAAGAGAATGGAGAAAGAAGAAAATCCAACATGTAGAAATAGGCTTATTTAATATTTGGAATTATCGGTAAGGTTAGGGGCAATTCTGAGTCGAAATTTGATATCTTACTGTTTCTGGCTGGCGACACTAAAATAAGATGTAAAATTCTTAAACCTGAGAGTTCATTAAGAAGCAGTAATAAAATTAAAACAAAGGAACATTGCGAGTTAATTAAATCTATACTACTTTCACATTGTCAACCGAATATTTTAATGAAATACTTGGGAGATGACGTGGTAATTCCGGAGCCGTCTGCAGCGCCTCTGACCGGGAGGTCCTAGGTTCGAGTCCTCACAGCGGCCAGATTTTCGACACTAGCTTTTCAGCTAGGTCGAATTCAGTCGCTGTCTGGAGAAGAATTCTAGCGGCCGGCTGCTCTGATCGGTAGTTTTCCGTGGTTTCTCCGATCATCACCAGGCAAATGCCGGAGCAGTATCCTACCAAACGGGCCACGGACCGCGCGCGATCTTTCCTTCCTCTTCCTTGTCCTATTCTCTCCCCCTTACACACACACACACTTACACTAACATGCACTACACTACCACATATTCCGGGAGACCGGTCGGGAGCTGAGAGCTTGTCCCGGCTGGGGCGGTTCCCCGCTGATGGGAGAGTCCTGGTTAGGGGGAAACCCCACTAGCCAACGGTAGGTCGGCGCCGGATCTCGCCATCCAGCGAGGGTAGATCACCGCCATCTCCCGAGAGAAAAGAACATGCACTACACTAACGGGACTAATGACCAAAGTAGTTGACGCGCCCGGAAACACGAAAAAAATCAATCAATCAATTAAATCTATACTACTTTCACATTGTCAACCGAATATTTGAATTAAATACTTGGGAGATGACGTGGTAACTCCGGAGCCGAGGCAACGTGAAGGTCGCCCGTAAGCGCGGCATCGCCGCCGGTGGCGAGGCACGTTGAAAGAGACAGTGGCAAGAGCGCTCTCATCAACGGCGCGTGCATTTCATTTCGCGAAAGCGCCGCTGCGGCCGCACCGCAGCCATGCCCAGGCAACGAAAGGAATAGAGGGGAGGGGTTCAGAAACCCAGGGCGTTTCGGAGGCGACGTGGAGGGGACGAATGGGACGACGGGGGAGGAGGGAGTGGAGAGGGCGACGAAGCTGCGGAAGAGAACGATTAGAGATCGGGGAGATGCGTAGCGTAGGAGTCCGCAGGAAGGAGTGGTTGGGGGATGATCGGGCACGGAGGAGACGGACGGTATGGAGCGGACGGAGGAGGGGATAAAGGAGACAGGGGGCGGATAAGACAAAGGGGGCGAGAGGACCGAAGGAGAGCAGGGGTGGTGAGAATAGTGAAATCGAGCGTTGAATTTCGCGGGGGTGGAGTGAATAAAAGACCGATAGTTACAGTGGAACAGGTGGAGAAGGCAGAGGGAGACCGAAGAAACGGAAGGGCGGTGAAGACAGAGGGACGCAGTGAGCGTAGGTGACGGAGAGACAAGGGGAAACGGAGGAGGCGACAAAGTCTGAGGGGGCTGATGAAAGCTGATGGAGGCCAAAGAACAGCAGAGACCGGCGGAGTTGATCGTGGAGAAGAAGGGGGATGGATGATGGGGGACGTGGGGTTGGCGGATGTGGGGTAGGGGGCTGAAGACGGAGAAAGCGAACCAGATAGAAAGTGGGGGGCGGAAAAGGGGCTAAAAATAGGAGGAACGCAAGTGGTTGAGGAGGTCCGGAAGAGAAGAATGAGATCGGAGGAAATTAGAGGGATTACGATGGAGGAGTAAAGTATCGAGGAAAGATGATGGAGCAGAGGAAACAAAGGGCAGAGGCAGAGGTGGCGTGCCAGAGCGGGAAGGATGGCAACAGTGGGATGTGAAGGGGAAAGGGTGGAGAAGGCAGAGGGAGGCCGAAGAAACGGAATGGCGGTTAAGACAGAGGGAAAGAGTGAGCGGAGGTGACGGAGAGACAAGGGGAAACGGAGGAGGCGACAAAACCTGAGGGGTCTGATGAAAGCTGATGGAGGCCAAAGAAGGGGGGCGGAGGGGCCGGAGAGGGAGGAGGACCGCTCCAGGGGGGGCTAAGTGATTGCAGCTTTGTGGATGATCCGTGGGCTCGGCGTGGGGTTCTGGAGCAGCTGCTGCCTGCGCCGTCGCCCTCTTCGCGGGGCGCAGCAGAACGCAGTGGAGCAATCGCAGGGGGCTCTGGAGACCGAGGCGCCCTGCCCTGCGACCTCAGCCGACACCAGCCGCTGCCACTCAAACGCTATTGTAAATGGCATCAGATTTCTGACGGTTCAGATTTACTGATTCTTACATTTCTGCTGGCACACTAATTAGCATGAGAAATATTAAATGATTGCTGGATGCTATCCAGTATCAGTATGCGTTTACTTGATGAAATCTTTCTCCGCGTCTTTCCTTCTTACTTGCGTTTTGAAATTCAATATACCAACACGTTTTAAGATATTTGTCTTCAACTGTTGATCTTTCTTCAACGTTTCTTCATTTTGTTGTTGAGTAATAGAGCCAAAATTTCTGATTGTTAGCGTAATTATCTGTATTATATTTTAATATTTCCTGTGTGCTAATTGCTTAAATTTTTGTTTTATCACAAACTTAGGTTTAATATTATCGTCAATTTTACGAATCCCTTAAATTCGGGAAAGGGAATGTAGATATTCGTAGTTTCACTAATGTACTTGTAGATGTCCTGAAGCCATAGAAATGCATGTTTTATTGAATTCCTTCAGAGTATCCCAGAACCCACAGGTAAGAACTGTGCCAATGAATTTGCGTCTTAAAGAAAAATCAAGGTGTTTTTGTTTGTTTCTTTATGGTCGCTTTTCAACATCTGGGTCATGTAGCGACGATTGGGATTTTTAAACTGTAGAGAGAATTGTAGGGAGAACACGTAAGGACAACACAAACACTCATAAATATCCACGCCCGAGGAGCGATTCATACCTGTGACCATTCAGCGTCAACATCCTCGGCTAATCAGATCGGTTCAATGTGTTTGTGCGAGTCGCAAGTCAGCCAAAGCGATTTAGTTGCTTAACTCATTAAGGAGGAAATTTTTTAAATGAATAATTTGTTCAAACTTAGTTATAAAATAACATTTTAAAGGATAACATTTAAAACAAAAATTATGCGTTTTTATAAAAAAATCTTAGAATCATCAGGATAGATCTACAGAGTAATAAGAAAATCCTTCCTAGGAGACGGAGATCCGTCGTCTTTTAAACCGTCTCGAATATTATCCGAAAAAAGTCTAACCGTGAGTGACAGATTGTCGGACGGACGGAGTTTGTTCGGTTACTACATAAGGATAGAAAAAAAACCTGTGTGTGATGTGGATTGTGGGAGAAAACAATCTACGCACGTATTTCTGAGTTAAGGAATCGCTACGTCCTCTACCTTTTCATTCGCTTGTATTTCCAAATATATGATTGATCAATAACCATTTTAGCAATACTTGGTAATAAAACTATTCGCTCAGACCATCGTTACATGTACTGTATCATAGGAAAATATTCATCAAAGGAAATTATTGCAACTTTTATTTTAAGGTTCTTCTCATTATGTAACAACCTTTCTGATTCCTCTCGCATAGCAAAATGAGAGGTCAAGAAAAGTCCGCGGGTATTTAAATTACGTTTACTATTCAGAATCCAAACTAATGCTGTTACTACGACACACACTTTCTCGCAACATTTTTAAGTTTTGCAATTTTCGAAAATTCAGAGAGCTCAGCAAACAGAGAGCTGCGTCATTTTTAAACGACCTTTGCTCTATTCCGGGAAAAAATATATAGAAAAATTTCGGAGTCGGAAAAACCATTCATATTTACAAACAATTGTACAGATTTTATTCAAAAATGTACTCTTTAGAGCAGATATCAATAAGGAAAAAATCGCTTTCATTAATATTTTAGTTTTGCAATGGTTTGTTTGCTATTTTAAAAAACACATTAAAAATTAGATATGCGCAATTTTATAAAGACATTTTCACCCTATTTACGAAAAAATAAAGAAACAACTTTGAGCAATTTTTGAGAATTAAAAAAAATCCTCCATACTTTGCGCAAAATTAGGCGAAAAGTACACATATTTTAAGATATTGAATAGAACATTATTTATAGATGACCATAGCTTTGTGTAGCAGAATTTATTCAGTAAAAATATTTATCTTTAATACTATTTGAGTTGTAAGAGAAATCTAAAATATTTCGAACTTTTGCAACGTTCGATAACGCACAGTTCCACGAATATGATACCTGTGCCAGTTTTAAGCATTATTTTTTCTATTTCAGGAAAAAATAATCTAAAAACTCGTATCCAAGTTTGGAAAAATTTTATTTTTAAGGCTACAATTATCGAACTCCCTAAAATCAAAATAAACGTTTCAAATTTGCAAAGCCGCGAGTTCGACCAGATCGATCAGTTAATATCAATTGTTGAGAATATCAACATAGTGAACAGTCTAGAAATTCTCCGAATGTCAAATTATTCAAAGAGAATATATCAGTGATGATTGTGATCACAATCCATATCAAGTGACCTACTTTTGGAGAGGTCTCCCTCGCGGTTTTAGATGATTATTTTTATTTCTTACCCCTGGTGTCTGGAAGGAACGTTTCTGAAGTAGTGGGCCCATATACGAAATAGTTTCTGAAATACAGCGGTTTAATTTACACTGTGCTGCGTTGTTGTGTAATATGATTATAAGATTTCAGCAATTTTGGGTAGCAATATTACCTACTCCGTTATCACTACACAAATTAAGCTGAGCTTATTTGCACTTTTCTTACCCTATGAAATGAAACTAATATCTAAGTTTTCATCACTAACAATCAGCAAGTACCTTGCAAGAAATTCAGCGAAAAAATATTAAGACTTCAAAAAATTCAATTTACAAAATGAGGCATTCGTGTTTAAATATCAATTGATGTGTTTAATCTGCGTTAGTTAACTATTAGTATTAAGATGATTTTGGAAGCTGCACGTAAACGTAAGAAAAGAGATGGGAAATCTGTAATAGGACATTTTATGAAGTCGAAAATGTGGTATGTTTGCAATTTTTCACAAGTAGATAAGTAATCACTGTCATTACTAAAACCACACGCAACAAATCACGAAAGTAGTGCAATAAAGTGAGGCATATTACTTTTCGGGAACTCATTTAGCCACTACTTTAGAAACACAAACGTTTAAGAACATTTTTAAAAAACACAGAACATAATTACTTTTAAGAAAAAAAATATAAAAACTATGCAAGTCGAACGGGCAAGAAAAACGTGTAAGTTAAATGTACAGTTTTCGTAGTGTTTTAAAGCTATATATCACAACATGAAAATTAATTCCGTGACAAAGTCAGTCCAAGTCGCGTCACTCCGCAAAAACAACTGAGTCACGTCCGCTTTGGAGCACGTCACTCTGCAAAACGTCAGAGAGTCAAGTACACAAAGCATCCATTCTAACATCACACCATGTGACTTCAATTCCACTCTCGCCGTTTATTACTCTGAGCCAAGCAGGAAGAGGAAGCATCACTCAACACTAAGTACTTGGTTTACATGTCCTAAGATACGTAGAGAGTAATATGAAAGCGCTCGTTTACACCAACATTGACCGGCTGACTTTTGCTCAAAGCTGCATTATTTTATTGCAGCTTCTGTAAATAGTATATTATCTTTTGAAGATATTATTGAAATAAAGGCTAGTAAATTAATTTCTAGACCTACTCATGTGGCTGGTCATGAATTGGATCTAATAGAAATTATTGTACCTAGAATTAATATTATTATAAGTAATAATTTTGAAGAATTGAACATGGAAATTAAAAAGAAAAGGGTTTTTACCTTTATAAATGAGGTATGAACCCATGAACTTAATTAGCTTTTCTTTTTATTTATGCATTTTAGTGTATGATGCACGAGAAATTTTGAATTTTTAAGTAATAGTTTAATTCTATTAATTTGCCGCTGACTCGACACTGACTGACCGCAAGGTCGTAGAGTTCGAGTCCCACCGGTGCCAGGATTTTTGACATTAGCTATATACCGAGGTGGTTCCATACGTTTCCGGCGTTGACAAGACATCGCTCATCAATGAGAAAACTTTCTGAGCAGTTTACAGTCTTGCCATTAATTGTTGTAATGTTATGAGTTTGCAGCCGACAACCCACTCGGTTTTATTTATTTATTTATTTATTTTACGTCAAAAATAGTTAAAAACTGGGTGTGACGTGCTATGGGGAGAAGTAAATTCTATGCACGTTTTGAAAATTCTGTGATCCCTACCCTGAGCCATATATTTCTTGTATTTTGAATACAGAAATGAGCGTTTTTTGCCAGGTTTGTTAACAAAAATAGTCGCTCCGATGTAATAAAATCTATTTTCAATGGTCAATCAGCAATAAATTGGGGCTCTTATCCCTCATCATGTCCTTCGTCAAGGAAAAACACGTTCTGCCGCGACAATATGGAGAAATTAGATAATTTGAATAACTACATTTCCCACTGAATTCTAGAAGACATGTACAGATAATGAAGTTAAATTTAATTCCAGAAACGAAACAATGGGCCATTTCAGCATTTGCTCAAAGGATTAGAGAAAACTGGACGAAACACCTGATCGAGATGACAACTTTAAGGACATTGTGAGGAGATGTACACGAGTTGGATGCGATATGTGACATCTCATGGTGTTTAGCCACTTCACGGCAACGTACCTGTGCTTACTACTCAGATTGCAAAACTTGTTGCGAAGGACTATGGCTTTAAGGAGTTGTGCCATTCATTAGACAGACCAGATTGGGCATCCAACTGATGAAACGCCTTCGGGGAAGAAAAGTTTCAAACGAGTGTGAGATGATAGAAAAAGTTTTTGGCCATTTTGCGAACAAGAATTCGGAGTACTTTTTCAAATACTGAGAACCGATAAACACTGATGTGAAAAGAGATATTGAGAAAAGAATGATTAGGTTGAAAAGTTACGTGACATTTTTCTTGCTATCAAAAATAAAAGTTATATTTATGGAACCTATCACGTAGCTAGGGTCGAATCCATTCGCTTTCTTGAGGAGAATTCTAGCGCCCGGCTCCTCTGATCGGTTGAATCCTATAGTTTCTCCTATCAACACCAGGCGAATGCCGGAGCAGCACCCTAACAAACGGGTCACGGACCGCGCGTGATCTTTCCTTCATCCTTGCCCCTTCCACACTACTTACTTGCATTCGCTCACACTTACAAACACTACTACACTACCACATACGTTGAGAAATTCGTCCAGGGCACTGCCTCATTGGTGGGAGATACCTTGCTAGGGAAAATCCCGCCATCCGACGTGTAGATCGGGGCCTGATCTCCCCATTCAGTGAGGGAAGAACACCGCCACCTCCCGTGATTAAAAGACGCACTACCCTTTCGGGACTAATGACCACTGCAGTTGACGCTCCTGGAAACACGGAATAATCAACACCGTAGTTGTAGCTATTAACATACTTAGAAAGGCTATGAGTGTTATTACTACCGAGGCCGAAAGTTAAAAATCGGGGCGGAGCGTAGCGGATTCTCGATTTTTAATTTGGACGGGGCAGTAATAACACTAACATTTCGCAGTATGTTCAGCATTTTATCGGTCACCTTGAAATCTCACGAATTATGCGAAAATGTACATTACTGCGATAGTAAACACACTGTAGCTGCAGCACGTTAGTACGATATTGTATGGTGTTGCTTGCCATATATCAATATAAACAATATTCGAATACCGTAGTTTGAGAAAATTGGATGCAAATAATTCTCCTAAACGTAAAGATACCTAAAGAAATGACGTTCGGTTAGGAAATGAGCGCGTTGATTTCCAGTGGCGACACTTTCACATCGTCAGTAAATACGATTACCGGTGTAGTTTCATTTGATAGAATGTGAGGAAAATGAGGTTAATTACCTAATTTACATTTTTCTAATTGTATTATTAATAATATTACAATTAAGAACAATTATTCCCCAAACCAATATGAATTACTTCTGAATTGTTTGAATCTGATTTGTTTTGTATGCCATCTTTCTTCCTTAACAAACATTTGTTTTGCAATGAATCGATGGTTGTTTACGTTGCTGAGGATGTTAGATTTCTTAACATACAGGTAGGTACAAGTGCACTTAACAAACCTGTAGGGTTGCATGTTAACAGTGATTAAAGACGCATGTGACCGATAAAAGAAATAAGAAAGAAATGAAAGAGCGTTCCATCATAATTTTCTGAACATAGCGACGAATATATTTTATGCATTGGTAAATATGATGATGAGGTAATTGAGGGTAAGAGAGGCAGTGGAAAAGCTCCAAGGAAATCTCGAATACCCTGTGTCCATTTCTCTTCAATCGACCGGAATTTTAATCCCGTTTCACAGAGGTGGAAGGCTAGCTGTCTGACCAAATCAAAAGTTGTCCTAGCTACCGTGTGATAGAAACCATTTGCATATGCAAACTAGCTGTAGATTGCATATTATAGTATTATTCTCTCCAATTCCAATCGATTCTATCTCCCATGATGATCTCGAGGGTTCCATGAAGGGTCTCGGTTTTTACTGATTTTAAATATTTTCCTACTAACGGCTGCTGAGTTTCGGTCACCTAAAGATGTCTCTGCAATTCACTCCTCCAATTTCTGAGGAATCGCGCAATTAATAACTGCCAATTTTAACTTAAAGACTGGTATATTTCAGAATCAACCAGAACACATCAGTTTGACTATCATCAATGCATCTTTCTAATTATTCGGATTTTAAGTTCTAATAACTTGATCTATCGATAATAAACTTACTACCACTTTCCTCATTATATCACCAACCTACTTAAAAATACAAGCTTCTTAAAAATCAGTTTTCTAAAGAATTTTTCATAATTTAACACTTATATCGATTTGTATGCATACCGTCAAAGTTTGTCTCCTCTAACAAACTCTTGGTGACCGGAGAAATCTATTCCATGGCTTTTTGAGTCACATTATGGATATTTCAAAGGTATGTATATGACTTGATAAGTCGTGATATAACAGTCAGTAATGACGATGGTACTATTATCTCTCTGTTTCTGTCACATCTAGCAAAATGAGAGCTAAGATGAACGATATTTCAAGCGGGGAGAACGGAGCTAAAGGAGGCTTTCGTTAGTTGCCTTCTAGGGGTAGACGAACCGAATCTTCACACTTCTCTAGCCTATGACGTGGAGTCGACTCTCGCCTTCAGTTTGAATGAAGTAATGGGGAAAACAAGTTACACGACACCAAGCGCAGTTGCAAGCGCTGTCGTCGCTTTTAAAAACAGAGTATCAAAGGTCTACCGACATTGAAGATTTCTATAGTACATGTTGGTTTTGTCTATACTTATAAATAAAAATACGACACCAGTTCAAAGTGTTAATGATATAAAAGTTTTCTACATTCGTAAATTTTTTCTTGTTGCTACGAGAGGAACGAAACATTTTCACAAATCAGAAATTTAACATTTCTATCACATGCTGGCATTTCAATGATTTATGTTACCTTTCTTGCGCCTTTCCCGTTCATATCGAAAATTTGTCCATTCGATTAATGTTTATAATTAATTAACAATAATTAACAATATTTTTATCTTAATCGTAATTAGAAAAATTAGTAACATTTTTCTCTACATTAGGTCAAGAATGATTACAAACGTGATCGAATATTATACTTGCTCAAATGCTGTGTAAACTCCATGTTTCTGGGGTGGCTGGAAAAGCAATTTATCGAGAGGATTCGACTTGGATCGTCGTCTACCATAGCATTTTGTGCGAATGTACACTGAATCTTTCAGCTAGACCTCTGTAACATACGTGGAGGTGTAACCATATATTAATATAGATTCTTCAATTCTGAAAAAATGTAGCTTTGTGAAAATTATTGTAATTATGAATTATTCGTACAAAATTAAAAGTATTGTAAGTATTTTTGTATCTCGATTTAATTAGTTGAAAAATTAGATAGATGAAAATATCTACAAAAATATCATTGAAAAATATATAGTGTATTTTTAACAAAATTAACATTAGTTACAAAAGAGAAGGAGGTTATTTTAATTGTCCAATATTTATGATACCATTTTATATAACTAAATATGACACAGAAATATTATTTTAATGAGTATCTAATTACGTTTTACAATAACTGAAACACACTGTTTTTACAGTACAATTGGTCTATACTGTTTATTACAGAATAGACCAATTCCACAGCCCTATTTTCCACCAATTCCATGATACAGTAATGCTAAAAACGACTCGGAGCAGATCTGTAGACAACGTCAACAGTACTAATAGATTTTGTGGTTGTTGACACCTGATGACATCACAAACAACTCTTTAGGCCCTATATTGCATTTCCGTCAATAACAACATTATTCGCCTGATATTATCTAGGCTACCCGTGGCGAGCCTCGTCTCTCTCGTGGCGGTTGACATTACGGTGAACATATTGTGGTCTTCCTCCGAGCATAGATCATGGATTCGGATCATTAGAACACACATCATAGGCTCAGATCATTTTGCAGTGACGATCCTGACGATAACGGTATGTGTATTGTAGTTGTTTACAAATATATAGAAAAATTAATATTTAAATAAGTAAATAATATAAACGATCCCAAGAAGAGAACGCGAGAAAATGTATGAAACTGTACGTCATGTAGGGCAGCGCCAGTACGTACCCTACGATACGCGCCTCGCGGGGCGATAACGCGCCTCATAGGGCGACATGCATGCAAACACACGGGCAAGCAAGTATGGGGTTGCTGGAGCAGCATTTACCACGCTAGTACATGCTCTGGACGGCACAGCGAGAGGGGATGACGCTGCCCGGCCACCGCCACCTCCACCTCTATCTCCACCGCCATCGCCACCGCCACCTTCACCTCTATCTCCACCGCCACAGCCACCACTACCCCTACCGCCACTGGCACCCCCACCGCTGGCACCACCACCGCCACTGGCAACACCACCGCCGCCACCGCCACCGCCAACGCCACCACCACCGCCACCGCTACCACTATTGCCACCCACCACTGGCACCACCACCGCTGGCACACCGCTGGCGCCACTGGCAACACCACCGCCGCCACCGCCGCCGCCACCACCACCGCCACCGCTGCCACCACCACTGGCACCACCACCGCTGACACCGCCGCCGCCGCCGCCGCCGCCGCTGCCGCCGCCGCCGCCGCCGCCGCCGCCACCACCACCTCCACCTCCACCTCCACCTCCACCTCCACCTCCACCTCCACCTCCACCTCCACCTCCACCTCCACCTCCAACTTCACCGCCACCGCCGCCGCCACCTCTACCTCCACCCCCATCTCCAAAGCCACCACTACGCCACCGCCACGCCACCGCCACACCACCGCCATCTCCACGACCACCATTACCGCCACCGCCACCGCCACCGCTACTGCTACCGCCGCCGCTACCGTCGCTGGCACCACCACCGCTGGCACCACCACCGCTGGCACCACCCGCGCCGCCACCGCCGCTGCCGCCACCGCCACCACCACCACCACCGCCGCCGCCGCCGGCGACACAAGCACCGAGGCAGGCAGGCGCTGAAGCTGACGCGGCGCCGCCGAAGTGCTGTGGGGGAGGAGAAGGGAGGCGGGGGACGAGATTGCGCGCGGCAGGCGCCTATTAATCACATTCGCCTCGTTAGCCCAAACGTACTGGCGGGCGGCCTACGCGGAAATTAAGCCAAGACGAACCGTCCGGATTCCGGGTTTCAACCACCCCACCCCATCCCATCCCATCCCCACCGCCACCCACCCGCCACCCTGCCTGCTGCCCGTACGTACACGGCTTGCTGACACAGTAACTCATGCACCGGCTCGGAGCCCTGCTTTTTATTTAGAGCCTCGTCGCTTTTAAGAACGCCAGATTAAAATAACGACTCCCATGATGGATGTGCAGCCTGGGAATGTAGGTTGCCAGGTCGTCGCAGTTAATGTCGACAACTACATTCACTTTCTAAATGGCGCAATTTATATCTCGCTATTTAATCTAACATTTGCATTTTCGTTTCATGTAATCAGAAAATGAGGTGGGCCTTACTGTAAGTTTCAATGGTTATTGAAATTGCATCTTAAATTTGCAAAGTTACAATTGCATCTTAAACCATATGCAATGTGAAGCACTACACACGCTTGATTCAGGAGCAAAATTGTTTGTACACGCCGAAGGAAAATACTTAAGGAAAAACACCATGTAGTTCAAACGAATTTAAAAAGCTATTAAGTAATAATAATCGTGAGGTCTAGAAATTGATATGAGTAACTAAGTTATGATAATACTCGTATATACATATACATATCTCTATACGTATGATCTACGATCTATAGTTCTCATTTAATCATAATTTTGTAAGTCTATTTAAGTGAATTGTTATATAACTTATAACACCATTGTATGATGTGTACAACAGCTTGTTGCTGCCACCATTAGTTCATAAAATAAATAAATTCATTGAAGCTGACTTTGGTGAACAGTTGAGGGAGATCACCAAAAATGATTTAAATATGACACAGTGTCGAATATGTTACATTCAAATTAATTCAAGTGTTACTGTTATTGTTGTTATTATAATTATTATTATTATTATCATTATTATTATTATCATTATTATTTGAAAGAAAGCTAGTAAATTCAGCTGACTGGCAAATGGGAGGTGAAAAGCAGAATTATATTTGAAACATTCGTCTTCGAGTCGAGTAACGCTAATAAAAGAAAATACTTCAATTTACTCTACTGTAATCGGTCTTATTCAACAGTCATATCAAAAAGCCTAGAGGAATTTCGCAGAGAGAAATTTATGTTAATGAGAGGAACGAGTTTGGGTATTATTGCTTTGGTTTTAGTTACTATGTATTGAATGTGTTGCTTCTAAGCAAGTCTTTTGTGTAGTACCACACCCAGATATTTAATTGACATGTAATTAGGGAGCCAGAAGTCCGAGATATAATTAATTTGTAAAGATGGGGGAGTGGGGGGCCAACGAAGGGAAAAAAATTGCTTGAGAGTTTTCGGGGTTCAATTCGGTACGCCACTTTTTCGTCCACGCGTAGTCATATAAATAGGATTGAATAGAATCTTGAGCTACAAATATGTCAGAGTTCGATGTAAAAAAAATTGCAGTAAAACTTATACCAGCGAAATTCATTTTTTAATTCACAAGAGAATACAGTATTGTTTATTTTGTCAGGAACAAAGAGATAATGATGGTTTAGGCAGCTGTAATGGATAAATATTTTATCGATTACATGATAAGATGTAAGAAAACAGTGTTTTGTTTACAAAAAGTCTTACATAGTCGAGGTGCATGTTTTCAAAGGCCGGAAATATTACAGTGACCATAATGTGCTTGAAGCATGTAAACGATTCCACGCCAAAGAACCGGCAAAATCAAATCCTTCGATAACTCCCTCCAAAATCACACAGCCTACATGTTCGCCCAGGTAACATAACAAATTATGGGAAAATGTGACTGGCATCTTTGTAGGGATAATGTCTGGAATATGGGAGTCTAAACAGGCAAAGTTTCGCCAACGGTCGAGAAAACATTTTCAGCAGTAAAGCCCAACTGTCGATTTATCTGCGTGCTAAAACAAAGATGTCAGGCAAAACATGTTTGGAAATAAAATATAGCTGTGCGCACTCCCTACCGGAAACAAACGTTCTCATTTTATTAAGGTGCACCACTCATTGACAGTAGAAACATCTTTTCTCTTCTATACATATTCTGCTAAGGGAAGCTTGTGGTTTTGTTCAATTTATAATATATCGTGTATGTTCATATATCGTGATGAAATCTGTGTTTAAACGTAGGTTAAAACGGTTTTTCCAATCATATTTTGGAGCGTATTTCAAATTTTGGAAATGATAAAATTGCTTTTAATTTTTTTCACTATCGCCCACATTAATTTAAAATCTGAAAAAAAAGATATTATAGAATGTTATAAAGCACATTATAGGAAGAAAACTGAGACAGTACTCCAACGTTATCACGTCGAAAACAAATTTCGAAAATTTATTTATTTATTTTTCTATATTTTCTATGAATTTGGCGTCAAAATTGTTCGGCAAAAATACACTCAAATTCAATTGTTTATCCCTGTCTCTGCAATTCTTTCAGCCTGATAAATTAAATAAAGGCGAGAAAAAATAAAACATGAAAAACACGTTTTTTGTTGCATATCTGCAACAGATTGCCCAAGGAGGCTGTTTTTTATGAACCTACCAATTTTTTATTTAAACCTCCCGATTTTCGTTTTGGTTTGAGGGCACTTCTCACCGCCTTATTCGGATATATCGTTTATGCGAAAAATGGTTAATTTCCTCTTTGGTGAGAAGCGAAACGATAAGGAGTAATATTTTTTCAGTCACCTTGAACCAAAATCTACTTTACTTTGCAATAATTAATACTATTTGATTACAAATAAACAATCCCGTCCGAGGCCTGCGGAATTTAGACCGCGCCATTGTAATCCCACATAGAGAAGATCTGGCTTGTCTTTGTCTCCTACTCAGGTGCTGGGACACCCGGCGGTAACATAAGATCGTGTAACAGTGCGGGGCAGGGTGGACAGTTGGGCTCTGGGCATCGTTGTGACTTCTGCCCAATAGACATGTGAACTGAGGAGGAACTAAGTTCTGACGCAGTGAGTGGCGTCTAACAACTGCGTCATTTACCTAGAAAGCTGATAACCTTTTAGCTGGCGAAGCGGAACCATCCGTTATGAATACATGCGTTCCAGAATATTCACCAATTGAGTTCGTGTACAACCGCGGGAATTAGAATAAGAACTTTACTCAATGCCCCGTGGTAGGGTACAAGAGCGTGGGAGAATAGACCACACGGGGTTATACTTTTCTAATAACCTTCCCGCGAGCGGGATTGATGCTACATCGTGTTCTACTGAACCAATACAGAGAAATCCTCTCGGAGAATTGAAATTACCCGCTCAGGAGCTTACATTTCTGGTGATACTCACGTCGTTAGTGCTAAAGTGAGTACTTAAGGTATGGGTGGGGGTTTCGAGTCGCTCCGTTCTCGAACATGGAGGACGATAATAGGGCCTTGAATCCGTCGTGGCAGAACCCGCCTCTCGCGGTAAATGGAGAGAGTACATTGTGAGTGGTGTTTAATTCGACTCCGGCACCAATCTGGAAAGACGTTAGCTCAAAGCTGATAGAGCTTCTCCACACAGACTCAAAACGGATCGTCCCGGTGTACCTAGTCTAACGGTGGCTCGGTGCAAGCCGAAGGAGATGAGGATTAGCCTAAACGGCAGAAGCCAGCCATGGAGCGAGTAAAACCTCCCTGATGCGAAATTAAGTGTAATACGGCTTGCCAGTGGGCACAATATTCAATACAAATGTTTTAATATTTAATCCTGACTAATCCTACAAAAATAAGTTGACTTTTTTGATACAAATAATATTTCGTTCTCGATATATTACGTTTATGTTATGTAAATGTTCAAAAGAAAACTTCTTTGAAACATTGTACAAAAAGAATCTTATGTTAATATCCACTTTAAACTGAGTTTTAGATTTTAAAATGGCTGTTAGGTTCCCTTGTCGAAAACATCCGTAAGACTCCGTATGACCAATCCAGCCTTGGACGGATTATTGAAGTTACGTCATTTGCGGCTGTAGTCGGGAAGTTCTTTCGAAAAAAGTTTAACTTCTACATCGATTTTGCATTATCACCTATGTATAGGAGTTAATAACAAGAGCTTTTTAATAGTTGATTGGCAGATCACAGATAGGAAGTTCGTGTTCGAAATAATCCTTTCAGCACTACATCAGCGATAAAGTTTCAAATCATACACCACATGCCAGATGGCCACTGAGCAAAGAAGGAAACGAAACGCGAGCCAATGACACCTGTCGGGTTGCCTGCCCCTAACACTGACATATTTGTATGAAATATTTACACACAGGTGCAGAGTTATTAGGGCGGCCAAATGAAACGCTAGAATGATCTATCTTTATTTTCCGTGTCCTTTTAAGAAATGTTTCTATAATCAAAACATTTCTTTGATAAAATATTGTATTTAAATAGAACTGAAAACTACTACTCTCAATTTTATGAACATACGAGGTTTGGGGCAGAAGTCATGGCAATTATCTTTTCTAAAATAAATATTCGAAACGCACAATTTCATTTGTAGCGTGAAAGAAATGCTGCATTTGGGTATCTTCACATCAACAGATGGCTCTGCGAGTGTCTCTATTAGCACAGAGAGCAACATGTAACATGTTTTGAGTCGGGCTCATACTCCATGACAGTCGTTCCTCTTCGGAGAAATGCTTTAAAATTCACAGGGAATTGGCAGAAGTCCTTGGGAGCAATGTTCTTCCGTTCTGGACAGTCGCGAGATGCGCAGGAGAATTTCCGCGAGGACGCGCTGGAACTAGTGATAAGCAATATACGTGACGATCATTGTCACGTACCTAATCGATCCTTTAGAATGTTGCTTTTGGAATGTTGTGAAATCGTATACACCAAAATGCTCTCGCACGCGAAGTCAGTTTTGTCATTTCAAATACCTTAATAAATAGGAGAAACACAATTTTGATGGGTCATTAAATATCCAAGCACTTAGTTTATACCTCTCCTTTCATGTGTGTATTTCAAATTTTCTACCCGCACTCGTATTCTCACAAAAAAATAGTTCCAATGACTTTTTCCCCAACCCTCGTAATTTATGGGAAAAGTATTACAGACCCGCTCAAAATACAAAAGTAACTTCAGATAACTTCCTCACAGAAAATTATTATTTGGCATTTTATTTATCAAACGCGATGAAAAAGTTTCGCGCGTTTAGTTACCTTTTGTTGTCAGCATTTTACAGCTAAAGTTCTATTCTGCATCGGTGATGCCATACGGGATCTTTCAATAACATAGGGGATAGATGGGGAATAGGATAAGGGAGAAAGACGTACATTCGGTCTGTAGCCACCGTCGGCACTCGAACCTAGGACAGAGTCACTGCAGTGACATCAGTTGATGCCATGAGCCACCTCTTCTGGTTTCGGAATCTGCCTAGAATATTGGAAGTAATCACTATTCTGCTCTTGCATTCCAACATGAATGATTGAACAAACACCGTCCGATGCCGATTAAATCATCCATACACTACAACTCGCATTCGGATTGTAAAATTAATTCATCTCTCAGCTGGATTCGAAACATGGGTACGCCATAAATTTATCAGAAGCTACCCGAGGAGACTTCGATTGTGTAACAGTTTATCAGACTGTTGTATTTAAGTTTTCGGGTTCAGTTTGGACGTAAAATCCTTCATATCCTTCCTTTGGAGAAGAAAAAAGAAATCCCATTTGTAAATTTAACATATCAACATCCAAAAGCCAAAAACAAGTCCCTGAGATAAATTCCCATCGTCTATTTTGTCGCTTGATGGTGAAACGAGGTGTTATATCGCAAAATGTGGTGGAAGAGGTGTTATGTCCTAAACCTCGCCAAGTTAAATAAGGCATCACTGAATTGAATTGAAAGATACGATCTGAGCAGGCACCTTTAGGAATTTTCATTGAAGCAATGATCGTTTTCTACTAGGCCATTGAACTGTCATCTCTAATATATAGCTTTAGTGGTGAGTTATAGTTAAAATTTACATAATTGAAATGATTGAAGGCGTTGTCATTGTCAACTATACTATTCATTTCAATAAGCTGCTATTATTGAAATAAATAGTATGGTTGACAATGGCAACGCCTTCAATCATTTCAATGACATCTCTAATCCTGGTACTGGCTTAGGTGGCTCAGGGCAACATTAAATGTCACTGCAGTGCCTCGGTCAGGGAAGGCTCGAGTGCGGACTGTGATCTTTGACACTAGTTAGATAGCTGGGTCGAGTTCAACCGCTGTCTGGCAGAAAATGCTAGTGGCCGACTGCTCTGATTCATAATTTCCCGTGTTTTCTCTGATCAGTACCAGGCGAATGCCGAAAAAGTACTCTACGGAATGGGCAAAGGTCCCAACAATGTTTCCTTCCTCTTCCCTGTGCTCATCCTCACCCCAAACTTACAGACACTAAACACTTACATGCACTACGCTACCACACAAGTCGGGGAACCAGTCGGTAGGTTAGAGCGTGTCCCAACTGGAGCGGAGCCCCGTTGGTAGGAGATATCTGGTTGAAGAAAACCACGCGAGCCGATCTGTAGGTCAGCACCGGATTATTCAAACTAGCAGGGAAAAATCTCCGCCATCTCTCGTGATGAGAGCATGCACTACACTTACCGGAGTAATGACCTTTTCAGTTGGCGAACTCGGAATCAATCAATAAATCAATCTCATCCTGGCGCCTTCATCAGAACGGAAACGTAGGATCTCCCGGTGTTCGAAGTTTTAGTAGCAATCTCGCAAGGTAACGAAAACACTCTGGCTCGTTTCCATTGATCAAACTAACACCATTTCAATGAACATATTGATCGTAGGAGTTTGAAGAACAAGAATATTTTCTAAAAAGAAAATTAAGTTTCCAAATGATGCCATCAAAAATACTCGTAAAATTGTACATCTTTAGTAATACAAGCTACAATGAACCATACTCTTATCATCAAATATGTGCGTATATTGTTATTATATAGGTCTTCAATCCATACCGCCCACAGTCAATTTTGTTTTCGTGAAAATGTGAATTCTGTTGTTTTCTTTTCGGTGAATGACATGGCTTCTTAAATAAACTCTGCAGATGAAACGTTTCCGATGAAATACTGAAGTTACTCTATTTCTAAAATCAAATTTGTTTTTCCTACAAGGATTGAGAATCCATCATCAATTTTGAATATACACAAGGCTACGTGAATACAGATTTACGAAAAATTAGCACAAAAAATACCTGTAAGCAGTAAATAGAAATTAATATCACATGTTTGTGAATAATGATTTTTTGAGATAACTCCAACTTTTAAAAATAAATTTATTCAGGCATATTATCTGAAATTCTGCACTGTAGAATAAATACTGTGAAATACACAAATACTAGGGTTCTCTTATGTTTCTGACTTTAAGCTTCCTTTCAATTTGGCAAGGTTTGTACAACATATGAGGGAAAGCTATTGATTTGTTGTATCACGGCTTTACTTCACGGCATCGCTTTTGTCTGTCTCCTTCGCTATTCCTCCCTTTCTTCGTTCATACTTTCTTGCTTTCTCTCTCATTCTGTCCCTTTGCCTCTTTCTTCGTTGCCCCTCCTTCACGTCACCACCCCCTCGCCCCTTGTCTTTCGTCCTTCCTAATGATTCCATTTCCTCTAACCTGAAATATTGAGTGTCGGTTCCTATTTGTTGGTCTGTCTGTGTCTGTCTGTCTCTCTCTTTCTTGTAAGATCACGTGTTCTTCATAACTCCTCAAACTATTATATACATACTACTAATAATTTATAGTTGCAAATTATTTAGATAATCGAATAAAGATTTGAGAACACTAGCATCAACAAGACTAAAATGTCTAAAACAATTAATTTTATTAACTCAAAATTTTGACAAAAAGTAAGAAATTTAATGTTATGTCTGAGTCGATAGTCAATGTCGATAGTAAATAAATTATGAAATAATTAATTTTTTGATTCAACCTCTCCAGTTTCCAAAAATTATATCATTATTATTATTTTCATTATTAATATTAATATGCAATTAAATGTAAATTCTAGACGAGTGTTTGCGTAGTACATCAGGGAATGGCCTACCGTGCGCCATCATCTCTTCTCAAATCTGATCCACTTACATTCTTGCTCTGACCATCCTTTACTATACGGCTCAATGCACAGAATAAGAAAGAGCGGAAGTTCTGCAAGAACGCGAATGTTGGCCAAGACCAAAACTGATGCAATCGGAATGAATGTAAAACTACATATTTAACAGAGTTTATATGCGCCGTTCAGGAGATAAGCGGGATATGCAGCTTCATGCCACCGAATGGGCTATTCTTCTTCTTTATTTCTATGTAATTGATGTAAATTATAACTTCCAGCTCCACTTGACCCTTTGGTCAAAATTACCGTATTTCCATTTTTAGTTTCAGGATATGTAGCTTCATGCTAACGATTGGGCTATAATTCTTCTTTATTTCTACATAATTATTGTATAATATATCTTCCTGCTCCACTTTATTCTTCGGTCAAGATGACCGCATTTCCATTTATAGTTTCAGCATATGCAGCTTCATGCCAACGATTGGGCTATACTCCTTCTTTTTTCCCCACATAATTAATGTAAATAATATATCTTCCAGCTTCACTTTACCCTTTGCTTAAAATTCCCGTATTTCCATTTTTTGTGACGTCGCAAACGCAACATCGTGTCTCGTTTTCACCACTCTGAATCCCCGTCCTCGCGTTTTCCCTGCCTCGGGCTCCTCCGCGGCGTCTCCGGTGGTCTCTCTCTTGCCCGCCGTGTAGATCGCGCTCTCGGTTGCAGCGCCCACGACCGCAGGCAGCGCGCCGCGGCGCGCCGCACCCCTCGGTGGAAAAAGAACTTGCGCCTGTTTAATCGCGTCGCTGCTGGAATTAAGGGAAACACGTTTCGTCCATTTGGAGGCGGCGTCGAGCGGTGCGGAGAACGTAGACCGTGGCGGCGGCGGCCCGGCTCGCGCGGCGCTGGCGTTCCGCATCCCGACGCGGGGCGCCACACTGGGCAGCAGCGGCACGCCCCAAGACCCCCCCCCTCCTGCGCCTCCAACTGCAACGTCGTCCCGCAGAAACACGTCCCGTAGACTCACGTCCTGCAGCCTCTCGTCCCGCAGCCTCACGTCCCGCAGCCTCACGTCCCGCACACTCACGTCCCGCACACTCACTTCCCGCACACTCACGTCCCGCACACTCACGTCCCGCACACTCACGTCCCGCACACTCACGTCCCGCACACTCACGTCCCGCACACTCACGTCCCGCACACTCACGTCCCGCACACTCACGTCCCGCACACTCACGTCCCGCACACTCACGTCCCGCACACTCACTCGCACACTCACTTCGCACACTCACTTCCCGCACACTCACGTCCCGCACACTCACGTCCCGCACACTCACGTCCCGCACACTCACGTCCCGCACACTCACGTCCCGCACACTCACGTCCCGCACACTCACGTCCCGCACACTCACGTCCCGCACACTCACGTCCCGCACACTCACGTCCCGCACACTCACGTCCCGCACACTCACGTCCCGCACACTCACTTCCCGTACACTCACGTCCCGCACACTCACGTCCCGCACAGTCACGTCCCGCACAGTCACGTCCCGCACACTCACGTCAGGCACACTCACATCCTATAACCTCACGACCCGCATCCTCACGTTCTGTGCTCTCTCGTCCCGCGGTCTCAGGAGCCGCTGCCCGATGTTCCATACCCTCACGTTCCGGGCGACATTCACATTTCTTTATCAACAGCAATGCATTCTAGATAAATATATACGAACTTGCGTGTTGTTAACTACTTTTTAAGTCGCAAAATTGTTCTAAACATTAAATTGCAACTCTACAATGATGACAAGAAATTTTATTCACCTCTAAAGTATGTAGGTAAAAATCATCTGTGAAATGTCTATCGCTCCCCGCAAATGCACCCTACACAGAAACTTTCAAGTTCATTTTCGGTAGTGTATTTACAATGTTGATAGAGCAAAGTATGATTATTTTAACACATCAGAAACATATCTTCATTGAACTCTAAGTAAACGCATTGAAACACACCGTATTTGAATATGCCTTTTTTCTCCATTCATAATGCCAACTAACTCGTTAAATAACGAAGTCAAAAAACCCATGAACTCTCATAGAAGACATAACTGATCATAAGTATGAAAATCGATACAACACTATGGTATACGCGAGTTCGTGTGTTTGAAACAAAACTAAATTCAAAGGCAATTGTTCAAAAAAGTGTTCTATACAGCAGGGGCTGCAACTGAGCTTATTTTACTCCAGACACTGGCCATGTCGCCTTCTGGATCTAACTTTTCTCCCTCGGTGTCTTAAGTAGATAAAACGGCACGTTATAATGTACGATGCAATAAAGGGTGCTGCCGCAGTCAATATATTATCGATAATTATACAAGCTATTAGATTGATTGATTGTTACTGATTCCGAGCGCGTCAACTACTAATAGGAATTAGTATCGTAGCGGTGGCGTTGGTCTTCCCCCACTGTATGGCGAGATCCGAAGCCGACATACCGTCGGCTAACGGGATGTTCCGCAACCAGGGATCTCCAACTAACGGGGCACCGCCCCGACCGGGACAAGTTCGAAGTCCCCGACCGGACTCCTGGCATAAGTGGTTGTGCATGTTAGGGTAGATGTGAGGATAGGATAAGGAAGGGGAAGGAAAGATCGCATGCGGTCCGTGACCCTTTTATTACGGTACTGCTCCAGCATTTGCCTGGTGTTGAACGGAGATACTACGGAAAACTACCGACCAGAGCAGCCGGCCGCTAAAATTCTCTTCTAAACAGCGGTTGAATTCGACCTAGCTGGAAAGCTAGTGTCGAAAATCCTGTCACTGACGGGACTCAAACCTAGGACCTCCCGGTCAGAGATAAGCTGTTAGAAAATGTGTCAAAATATTAAGAAGGCAATCTAATAAGATAAAATATATTTTGATCGTAGCAGAAAAACCAGTATGGACTCATCAGTAAGCATAAACTAGCGCTACCTCACTCGTGAATAAATCAACTGACTTGTGCATAATGTCTTCTTACAGCCACCTAAAATAAGTAGCTATTCTATAAATGTACGGTAAAATCGTGCAAACCACAACTTTTGTTCATTAAGTAAATAATATATTTGTAAAAATTTTTAAAGTGAGAATTCCACCGCGGTTGTAACAGTGAATCACAACTTTAACTTGTTCCTCCAAAGTGAAGTATTCTCTACAGTCGCTATAGACAGTCATCACTCAAACAAGCCAAGAGTAACTGCCGTGCATTTAAATCCCTCTGAATGGGATGAAATCCGCTCTTGGAAATCTTCCCGCACGAATGTTCGGACATTTCTGCGAAAAATTGATAAAGGCTTTTTCTGCAATTCCAGTAATGCATATTTGCCAGCACATACTGAGGGAGTAATTTGCAATTACAATGCACATCAATGAATGCCGATTACAAATCCCTCAAATGGTCTCAATGCATAGATTCCTGAAATACTCTGTATAATAATTGGGAAAATAGAAATGACATCGTAGTTAATAGTAATAACAGAAATTTGAAATGACAAGAAATCGTTTTCTATGTACTATATTCGGGTGGTTGCTGCTTTACAAAACTGTAAACTTCTTCGAGCCCCTCTCTGAACGTATAAAATGTTACAAAATAGCTATTCAATTTTTGAGAGCAATTGAACAATAATAAACGGTCCTGCAGATTATTTGACATTTTAAGAGTTATTTTTGTATTCATTTTTAGAGAAATAGGAACTGTACAGATAATGCTTATTACAATTGAGAACCTGTCAAAACACGACGGGGAGATCTGCCAGAAAAGATAGAATGCCATAACCATTTCACATGACAAGTTCTAACAGAAAAGGGCCAACTACTCTTATCACTTGTTTTTCGATTCCGTAGAGATCAAGTAATTTATTACTGTCTGGTAGATTCGATATTATGCTATACACAATCGAAAAGTTTAAGAAAATCACATATTTAGTGATCCAACTGTTATGTGTTATTGCAGTGAATCAGACATGTGATACTGAGAATCACATTTGTTTCAAATTTCGTCGATAGAAAACAAAACGATACAATCAATATAAAGACAGGAAAAGGAAATTTTTATTCAATTCAGTGACAATAACTGCAATATAATTTTCTTGTAATATAACATTAGATCAATATGAAATATTGTTTATATGACATTCACATACATACATACATTTATTTAAACTGTAATTGAGTATCACCCGGTGGCAGTTAAATAATAATAATTACAATAATAATAACAGAAATAATAATAATAATATTGATAATAATAATAATAATAATAATAATAATAATAATAATAATAATAATAATAATAATAATAATAATAATAATAATAAGTATTGTAAAACTTGCGAAGAAAATAGCATCAAAAGACCTGCAAGCGATGGATCAAGCAAACACGGATTTACTGACAAAATTCAACACCAGAACCGAGTCTCAAAAACTACTGAAACAGGCTTGGAGAAACAAACCTCTGCATGGCCAATATTTAGCTCGTCTCGATAATGTGAACGTTAATGATGAGCTAACACATGCGTGGCTTAAGAGAGGTAAAATGAAAATTGAGACGGAAGCATTCCTAATAGCAGCACAAGATCAGGCACTACGAACACGCCATTATGAGAAGGTCATATTGAAGACAATACAGGAAGACAGATGCCGACTGTGCGGAGAGAAGTCTGAAACTGTTGATCATATTGTTTCAGGATGTCCAATTCTGGCTAAACATGAATACCTGAAAAGACACAATAAAGTGTGCTCATATCTTCACTGGCATATAAGTAAAGCTATGAATGTCCCAGAGATAAGCAATAAATGGTATAACCACACACCTAAACCAGTAACAACAGCTGGGAATAACACCATCTTGTATGATCAACAGATTCACACCGATCGCACTATAATGGCTAACAAACCAGATATAGTGATACGCAGTAAGGCGGAAAAAACATGTCTCCTCATTGATGTATCTATTCCATGTGATGGAAATGTAACAGCAAAGGCTGCTGAGAAATTTCTAAAGTATAAAGATCTTGCAATCGAGGTCAGTCGAGTGTGGAATGTTAGAACAGAGATTGTGCCAGTAATAATAGGTGCTCTGGGCGCAATCCCTAAAGATCTTACGAAGCACTTGACTAAGATCCCAGGCTGCAGTAAGCACTATGAAATCCAGGATATCGTACTCTATGGTACGGCGCACATTTTGCGCAAGGTGTTGTAGAACCAAATAGATCACCGAATCTACACCTTAGGAAGCTGGGTGCAACCTGGTGTGGATTTTCGTTTACTACCGGAACCCAAGATCATTCACCGTGAGAAAGGAAGATAATAATAATAATAATAATAATAATAATAATAATAATAATAATAATAATAATAATAATAATAATAATAGCAATGATAATAAAGGAGTACAGTACAAGCCAAGGATGGAATAATCAAACCATCACTAATATTAAGTACTATAGCAATTATTTCAACTCTGTTATGATATTCAATAATTATATGTTGGTAATGCCAAAATTTAAGTTTGTTAAAAATATTGTTCAAACAAATCACAATATAGAATTCTATCTCTTTAGCACATAGGCTCACCATATATTTTACAAATTGATTGGTATGTCAAATCATTATAAAATCATTTTACCATTTGAACAACACAATCTGATGCGATTTGCCTAGAATATCTCCCAACCCAAACAGATAGTTCACCGGAGATGAGTCTAGCATCGCTTTATTTTTACCGTCCTTTGATTCTTAGGAGGTGAAATTTATATTATGTTATAAAAATTAAAATTAGCCTCATATTTCATGCATATATTTCACGCAAAATTCCACAAAAACTTTTCATATTTTCCAAACTTTGTAGGTGATCTTATTACAAGATGAACAATAGATTTCGAACATCAGATTTTACACGATGAACTATATATTTTACTGAGACAAAATATATCTTCATCGTTACAGTTGTAGGAAGGGGTAAAAAAATTGTGAGGAGCAACATGTCCATGAGTTGTAGATTTATATTTACATGTCGAATTGCAAGTGTACATAGTTATAATAGGATATTGAATTGTTTACCTTCTTGATTAAGTATTTATTTTAGGCCAGATCTCAATTTTTTAAGATATGCCAAAAGGAAAACGAAAGGGAAAGTCAGGAGGGGGACCTCCAAAATCACGCTCCGATATAGTTGGTCTGACTTCAGATGAAGATTCTGTCAATGACAACGCCAGTGTCACCAGTGGATTTTCAGAAAATAAAAGTTTGATTGAAGAAGGTTGTGATGAAGTTGATGAACAGACTAAAGAAGAGATTTTTGAAGAAAAGTTGATAAATATCAATTTCTGCAAATTTTCGAAAAACAAGGCATTTCCGCGAAAATGAGAAAGGCGCCACTCTTTTAAGCGTTTTTTACGCTATTCGAGAAATTAATCAAAGTCCAATCAAAACATTTGGAGCCATTTTTAAGTTTATTTTGAAAATGATGTTTATTCTTTTTGTAAATTTCCCAAATTTCAAGTATCGGCATAAAACTCAAATTTTAGATCCTTTGAATTAATTAAGGAATATCAATTTAGGAGAAAATCAGCTGAATGGTTTAGGCTGAATGTTTTGGTCAGAGTCGGTCAGACCTTTTGCCATTATTAATTAATTTTTCGGCATCGAGGACCCAAAAAACATGAGTTCTGTCTACATAACGTGTTAAAAGAATTAATTTACGACATGGTACACATCAAACATATTTATACACATTTATACAGGGTGGGAATAGATTTTGTCTAAAGTTAATTCAATTTTGTAAAAAAAGCTCTCAAAAATATCTCCAATTTTTTCTTTAAATGTTTTCCAGGGACAGAGCAAAAACACCTCAAATGACTCAGGTCACAATTTCATTGATCTCTCCAATTGAAAACTGCAAAAGTTCAAAATAATGGGAGAAAATGTGTACTGTTGTAGCACTTCAACAGTACACAAGTACTACAACACTACAACACTACTACTCTTTCCCTAAGCCCCCGGTGGGCCCCTTCCGATGTCTCTTTTTTTTTTTTTTTTTTTTTTTTTTTTTTTTTTTTTTTTTTTTTTTTTTTTTTTTTAAGGTCGCATCAACATCTTAGGTCATTAGCGACCACTATTGCTGTTAACGGTATGGTAACTATGTGGATGAAACGATATGGTGATTGATGATAAGGGGTGAAAGGACGAACACAAATACAACCATGCCCGAGGCGGGACTCGAACCCGCTACCCTTCGGTCCGAGATCACTACGACACTACTGCCTTAGCGATCTCGGCCACCGGGCCGGCGATCATTGCCGTCATTGCCGCGCGCTTCCGACATAAAGGCTCCCACCGACCGGCACGGTAGATCCGCAGCGGGTGCGGCGCGGAAAGTTCCGAGCTAGACGCGACCGCTGAATTCACGGGACCGTTCACATCGGAGCGACAATTATGAGTCAGCGTTTGGTGACAGTTCTCCGATAAAGAAAACGCGCTCGCTTCTGTTCATGCGCTAGAGGAAAATGCCAAAATTGGTAACACGTTTTTTGAGCACATGCAGTACGGTGCTTATACCTTCTTTATCTACGATTTTCCATCAAATTATTAATATTTCTTTAGGAGACAAAGAAAAAGAGTCCATTTGACCTAGAAAGGGTACAGAGAATTTCACACCTTAATGTCACAAATGACGAAAAACTTTTTTACGCTTTTATATTTACTAGAGTGACCAGTGACAGTTTTGATGAAATTTTGAATATGAGCGCAAAGACGTTAGAAAATCTGACACTTCTATAGAACTTGTATAATCTATTGAAACGTTTCACTACTAAAATGTAAAAAAAATTTAAGAACAAAAATTTTTTTTAAAAATCAACTTTTAGTGTTATTTAAAATTAATTATATTACTGAACATGATTAGAAGCATTTTTTCTGACCGTTCAGTCGTGTCACAAGGTGCGTCGGTCTGAAGGTGCTCATAAGCCAACAAGCGACGCGAAATTTCCGCTGCCGGCATTTCGCATAGGCTGCGGATCTTCCGCACCGGTCAGTGGAAGCCTTAATTTATAAAAAATTATGACAAAGGCGTCAATTCTTTGTGAAGAATTAAAGTAATTTCTCTAACTCTGTACTGACATTCCTGTACTACAGCTCACTAAACACGGCATAAATTGCATGATTTCAACAGGAGGCGAGAAAATAACACTAAAGTTTTCTCGCAAAACATTCATTGAAGTTCTAATTGCATTTACTAAGAAAGGGAAAACACATTTAGAAGAGGAAAAAACATTTTAATTTTTGGTACATACATACGAGGTGTCGTGAAGCGTGGCGGAACAACGTCGAATCAACGTGGGAGATCTTACCTGCAACAAAAGATAATTACTAATTTCAATTTTAAGTGTAAATTTCCTTAATACACATTATCATGTTAAAAGTACACCGAGAAACTTGAATGAATAATTGAATAATTTCTGTACCGAAAAGTTTGAAGACAATAAACATATATTTTGTTTCTTCATTAGAAATTAAAGTATTCTCAATAACACTTTTACACTAATTACCGTTGTAAATGCCATATCGTCAAATATTGTTTACTATATATACACGTACTGTCACCTTCCTTACTCCCCCCTTTGATTCGAGGTTTTTGGACGAATGACTCGAGCAGATTAGATATACTCGAGAAGTGGCATCCGTATTAACAATGGATGTCACTAGTTTTATTACAGCTGAAATTCTGTTCCCACTGTAATGCAGGGTATGGGGTCGGCTTTTGATCCCAATGAAAAGAAAGTTCAGGTACTTTTGAAAATTTAACAAGGAGAGTATATTCTTTCTTATAATTACACAAATTGGAAAAGAATGGCAGTAATCGTTGAATTAAATTACATCACACACTTGCACTTGAGACATAAACACTTACAAATGATTATACTCTAAGCACAGTGACAAAACTAAGGCACTATCTGAAAAAAAAATGAACATACACATGCACCGTCGTGAACAAAAATGCCCAACATACAAAAATAGAAAATAATCTGGAAATAATACTCTCAAATAATTCCTGTACAGTACGTAACAACTCTTGTGTTATTTAAAATAAACTTCCTCCGCTTATTTTCAATTGAATAATATTCTATAATGAAGTTAAATTTAAAATATCAGTTTCACCATGAATCTAATTTCTTCTTCAAAGAAACTCATAAAGATTTCGCCAATGAACAAGTAATTAGAATGCATTCTTTTTTATGAAATTAGTCCTCTTGCATCAGCTTCACATACTAGGAAAGAAAAGTAGGCTAAAGAAAAACAATTTATGGGGAAAAAGGTACTTCTTAGTCGCAAATTCGTTAAAGTTACAAGTGCATGTTGTGCTGAACTGTAATTCTTTATTTGAAATTACGTGGTACACTTCTCATGGAATTTCATGATTGTTCTTGACACATATGAGTATAAAAATCTTATACTTCATTTATATTAAATATTTCCATTCAGTAAATTGAAAATTCATTAACTCTAATGAGCTTTTTAGAAGCCGTTATCCGTCGACAATCTCCCAGAACATTTCTCTTCGCAGGTCACATGCAAAATAGACGAGAATTCTTTTCTTCGTCATAAATTGTGAGAGCTCGCGGAAGAAATTTGTGATTGGTCGGTGCGTTGAAGGGAATAATTTCTGAAGCGGTGGCAATTATCTGCGCCTTCTAGTGGCTTGTAAACGCAAGATAGCGACCTCCCGCTCGTGCGGACAACAATGAATAGGTGGAGCCCTATATTCACTTCCCCTTTCGACCATATATATTTGGCGTTTTGGGTCGATAGTCCGACTTTGCCGGCCAGCTACCGCTGACCCCCTTGTCTGAGCCTAGTAAAATTCCCATGCTTGGGAGTAAGAGCGACATGAGCCGAACATGACGTATTCTCTTCACCGTAACTAGCAAGATCCGCCTGCTTGAGCTTTTCTTCGTCACACAGCTACAGAAATTGGGACGATTTTAAAGAATATATAGCGATATAAGTTTTACACTGATTTTTAAAAAATGTAACCAAATTTATGATAGTGCAAGATCGGTTTTCCTCGCACGCTTTAATTACGTATGACCGACTGTTTTCATTAAGCTTTTGAGCAACTACGCCCCTTCCGCTAATGCTTACTAGAGTGCTGAATGAACAGTTGCAGCAAACAAAGTTAGTGTTGTACATAATGAAAATTCATTTGCAAAAAAGAGCTTTTTATAATCATACTTTTGGCTCATATACTGAAAGAAACTAATTGAATTTCAGGCAGCGTTGGCACAGAAGGCCGTAAAATCTTTCGCCAACTACGTGCCCGGTTTGCATCGAAGCAATTCCTACTCTAGAACTTAATTACGGAAGTTGCACCACTCAGTTCTCCGCGTTTTATTTGAAAAGTATTTGATTCCGAGTGCATCACGCGGAAGTCTGCGCATATTGACGCGAACAGGAGTATTAATGCCATCTAATCAGTACGTTACCTCCCAAGCAAAAAAAGAGATGAATAGGAAATTCCCAGTTAAATGCATGGTGCTGTGCGGCATTGATAAAATCTGGAGCGCATTCAATTCCACTTGACTACTCATGTATTAAGAGAATAGAATAAAAGAAGAGAGAAGCTGTCGACCGTCCTAAACGTGAATGAAATTAGTCGCCATCATTTCCAATTTACATTTTCGTCCTTAATTAACGCAATTACAAATCTCTGTATTCTTTGTTTCTGAAGTGCCGTAATTCTAAAGGCCAAAGATTATTACAATTTTGGAAGATAGTACTTTATTCCCTTGAAACCTGTTGTGAGAGGGTGGGATCAGAGTTCCCAAAAACCGAGCTCCATTTGCCGTGCAAAAAAGTATAAGAAACTACTGGATAATTTCAGCGCCCTAATGCATTGACAATAATAGAGGACTTAGACATGGAATGCCCGAAAACACGTGAAACTCACAAACGTGAATGGATGTATTCGCCGTGTCAACCTTCCTAACCTAAAAGGAATTTGTTTGCTATCTTTTAATTATTACATTCTGTTATAGGTAGTCACGAACTTTCTGTTTCTTATGTTTGAAGAATCCGGATGATAGTTGTTTTGGTGTGTCGTACAAAGTTAGCTAATCCCACGGGTAATACGTAATACTCACCAACAGTTAACTTATTTGAACGTTTTTTATTCCTAAAAATCTATCACCAATCTTATATATAAGGTAATTATAAATGAAGATTACACGTCCGTTCTTGACAATTTTTATATTGAAAGTTTGCACCAATGTAATAGAAGCCATTTGCAGAGAGAGACCTACTACATATTTAAATCATTAATACTACCCATGAACATATGAAACCTTCTCCTCATCTATTTAGCAAACCAAGAGCCCAACAAAAGTGTATGCCGATAGAACACCGAGTTTTTCCGTGACTATTAGTTACGAATTTACATGGCATCACAGATAATTTACTTTTGGGCCTTAGGATTATGTTCCTAGATCCAAGTTTTTATGGTGAAATTTTCTTGATCAGCTGATTAACTAGGATGAACAAGGCAAAATAATCAATGGTCTGTGGTTAATTTTTTCCCTCTTCTTCTTCTCTTCCTCTCTTTGTTCTTCTTTTGTCAGGTCTTCAGCACTCACAGTTTTGCTATGTCTTGTTTTATTTTAGTAATCCAATTTCTTCTATCCTCTGTTTTCCTTCGCCCGTTATCAAGATTCTCAAATCTTTTTCTAACTCGTCGTTTCATCTTAATCTACTCCTACCTCTACCTCTCCTGCAGGTCGTATTACCTACGTATGATTGTTTTCTCTTTATTCATTCGTATTCTGCGACCAACCATGTTTACCTATAAATCATTCTAAGCGAATTGATTGTAAAGAGGATATGAGAATAAATGTTACAAACTTCTAGGGCTCCTAGGGGGATCAAAGATGATTCTAGCCTATCCGGTGGCCGAGATCGCTAAGGCAGTAATGTAGCAATCTCGGACCGAAGGGTCGCGGGTTCAAGTCACGCCTCGGGCATGGTTCTATTTGTTTTCGTTCTTTCACCCCTTATCATCACCATATCGTTTCATCTTCATAGTTACCATACCGTTAACTACAATAGTGATCGGTAATTATCTAGATGTTGATGTGACCTTAAATAATAGAAAAAAGATGATTCTTTTCTTACGTCAGCCCTGCCAGGCTCCGCTCTCCCATTTTACCTCCAATCTGCCTCTCCGTCGAAACAAGTTTTCAACTTTGAATTACTCTAAGCCTGATTGCACTGTTGGAACGAATAAAACCGCATTTATAAGTGTAATTAAGGACTTTTAGAAATGACAGAAGAGCTTTGGTCTATGTTCTCACTGTTTTAGCCCCGCCACGCCAAACAATAATATGACAAGCAGCAGTCATGGCATGGGATACTGACATGAAGATCCATACGTCTCGACTTAACTTTTGATGTACTACTAAACAACGTGATCAAACGTACGTCATCAAACCCACGGTGTAAGTTCATTAAACCCAAAAGTGGCGCAGCCTATTGTGGCATCTCGCGAACAATATTACAGAAAGCTTTATTAATTTCGATGCCCAGAGAGAGCACGCACTTCCCAGATCCAGGCATGAGAATTTCTGGCCAGAGGAATAAATAAAACATGCGACGAAATTAATCTTTCGATAAAACATGACCGACATCAAAACTACTTCCCATCTTTCAAAATCCCAATTCAAAAGGTGTGAGCCAAAACTACGGCCAAACCCCCTTTGTGGGGGTGGGCGGTACTAGAAGTTTCAATAGTTTTCAAAACACCAACATTCTATTCTTGGGTAGCACATGCAGCTTTGTAACTGCCTTCGTTCACTTCCCAAGCTGATGAGACGAACAGAAGTCGAAACAGAAACCGAAAAAGATAATATAGTCCATGTTCGATTACAAACATTTATGTAGCTGGTGTCAACTAGTGGTGTTACCAAAGCACATACTTTCTCGCATTGGTTGTAAATGCTCCGCAACATTATACTATTACATAAACCAGCAAAAGTGATTTCAACCAGCAATTTTTTTCCGCATCGAGACCACATTTCAGTTCGTCAGAGTTAACTTGTCGGCACTCATACCATCTCTCCACACAAGAGCTCTATGGATCGGTCTTGGGCAGAAGCATAATAAATGACTGATTCATGCAAAAAAACCATCAACAATCAATATATACGTTAGAAACTCCTAAAGCCTCCAGTCCGTTCAGCTCTGTCAGGAGATATCAATTTTGGATAAAATCGTCTCAACAGTTTACGAGCTACAGTTGTCCACCGACCGACTGACAGCTGTTATGTCGATATTGTAGGCTTCCGCGGCCAGAGTCATGATCTGGGCTGTCCAGGTGACACCGCATCGAAGGCTGAAATGCCGACGTTTCGACCGACATGTCACGGTCCTCTTTAGGGCTGTAATGCATAGCAGCACTAGTATAGATGCACTGCATAGCAGCACAGCCCTGAAGAGGAATAATAATAATAATAATAATAATAATAATAATAATAATAATAATAATAATAATTATTATTATTATTATTATTATTTATTATATTATGATTATTTATTATATTATTATTATTATTATTATTATTAAGAGGACCGCGACATGTCGGTCGAAACGTCGGCACTTCAGCCTTCGATGCGACGTCACCCGGACAGCCCAGAGCTGATATTGATTGATTGATAGTGATTCTGGGCGCGCCAACTCCTAAGATCATTAGTTCCGAATGTATTATACATGTTCTTGAACGAAATGTAGCTGTGATCTTCCCGACCCGGATGGCTAAATCAAGCACCGACGTACTTTCGGCTAGCGGATCTTTCCCAACCAGGTGACTTCCAGCACAGAGTATGCTCTGCACCGGGACAAGCTTTAAGCTCTCGACCGGTCTCCGAGCATGTTATGATGGTGTCGTGCACGTAAGTGTGTGTAAGTAAAGGGTAGATAAGAGAAGGAATGGGAAGAAATGATTGCACGCGGACCGTTTGGTAGGGTATAGCCCCGGTATTCACCTGGTGTTGATCAGAAAAAACACGGAAAGTAACGGATCAAAGCAGCCGGCAGATAGAATTCTTTCCCACCCAGTAATTGGACTCAACCTAGCTATCCGGCTACTCTCGAAAATACTGCCATCGTCATGACTCGAACCTAACACCTCCCAGTCAGTGGCACTACAATAATATTAGATGATACCTTGAGCCACCTCTCTTGGTCAGCCGTTAAGGATAGAGTGTATGTACGTGTATATATATATATATATATATATATATATATATATATATATATATATATAAAATAGTCGAAAAATTGATTAGTTCATTTAAATCGGTTCGTACAGATGTACAGAAAGACAATTAATTTGATGTGGCATACGTTTTACAAATCGAACAAAAGAGTAGAAAACGTTTAAAAGTTTATGAAACAAAATCACATACAGACGCTTCCAATTTATTTAGTACCTTAATAGATTGTATACGTGAGTAGAATTGCTACAAATGATTTTCAATAAAATTTCTGAAATTTTCAATAGTTTTCTTCGTAACAGAGAATTGTGACAAATAATTATCTCTGAGCGAGGCTTAAACCAGCGACTCCTTCTTCCGAACCCCATAAACAGTACCCGTCATTTAACCATCCCGGCTACGAGGAGTGTCACTCCAATAATAGACATTAGAGCTTGGTGTTTCAGTTCTAGCATTAGGCAGCCGAAAATTGATAAAATGTAAACAAAATGTCCATTAGGCAGAAAAAGATGGAAACTGAGAAGGCATAACTCGGCGAGGAAAGTAATTTTTGGTTGAAAACACCTCTGCTTGTTCTTAAAGCAGCATAATATCACGGAAAAGTTACCAATGTTGTGAGAAAATATTGTGCTGTTTAGCACAAATAGTTTATCTTGATTAATCGTTTTTGTGATTAGAAATGCTTCAAATTGTTTTCAATAACGTTTCTGCAATTTTCAATTATTTTCTGAAGCAACATAGAATTGTCACAAGTAATAACCTCCAAACAAAGGCGCGAACCAGCGAACCTTGCTACCGAAGTGATAACTCCGTACACGTCAATTAACAACCACGGCCATGTTGGTAGGAAAAGGATTTAAAACTCTATAATAGTAATAAGTGGATGGTGGTGTCAGTTCTTGTATTTGCCAGTCAAAAAATTAAGAAAATGTTAATAAATATACTTTGGGAAACAAAAAGATGACAGGTGGGAAAGGAATACGGCATAACCCAAAAGATGGTCGAGACTAATGAGTTTAGAAAACTAACAGGTGAGAGAAAGTCAGTGCCATTCAATTACACCAGTAGTCTTTTCTAAATTTAGCAACAGGATTTATCCACTTTTTCGTTACCAGAGCCCAGCAAAGAGATTTTCTGGCGAAAATTTGCTCTTTTCCGCCGCACGATTACATAACCTTCTCTTTCCTACAAATAATTCGTAAGGTGAGAAAGTAAAAAGTAACAATAAGAAGAAGAAGAAGAAGAATTTCGGAACTGTTAAGGATATCTTAAGTTGGTCCCATGGGTACTGGTTAAACTTTCAGACGGGCGTTTTGTCGCCAATCAATTTTTCGGTATCAAGAAGCAACAAGATTCTAACCCTAGGACCTTCTGATCATAGTTGCTGTTGGAAAGTGGTAATGCTGAGTTATTCAGAGCAATCCTGAGCTACTCGGCTGGCAAAGAAGTATAACGACTGAACTGTTGACATAGCCCAATATTGTGGACTCTGTATTTACATGACAAATCATGAATTACCTACTACATTTTTATTTCCGCTTCAAAAGCCATAGTAAAGCGGGTCCTAGACCGCTAGTCGTGAAAAGAGATACCTTACAAAAGAATTATTAACGGCCCCCTAGCAACATGTAACAAATTACATTTCATAATTGCGAGTAGCGACTTGTAGCCACAGATACCTCATTTCACTACGCCCGTAACATTGCGTTGAAAATAAAGACAAAAGTCGTCATTTCCCTGACCCTTTTAATAAAGCGCATACTTCATATACTTTTAATTAACCTTCCCTTATATCACAAGTTCTGTTTATTGCTCCCTATAGCTGTAACTTAATTTCGGTGAGAGTTGGCAGGCTGCATGAAGAGACAAGCCTCTACAGTCATGTATTTAAATTTGATTTGCTCAAACTTTTATGAGAATGCAGTTATAAATTATGCATGTCTTCTTCATTGTTAAATCTTTTGAAAATAATTTGAATGGAGAATTCTCTTTAAAAAATGACTATCTATGATTTATACACATGTTTTAAAGAGTGAATTAATAAAGTTGAAAACTCTGAATATACATCCAATAAGGGGACCTTCTCCAGAGAGAAATTTGGGAAATGGCGCAAAATTGATCGAAATTACGAAGAAACTTTGCTGAGTATACTCGTATTTTTCAAACTTCAGTTTACTTCAATGATTTCTTCCATGCTTTTAAAAGCCACTTACAGCTACATTTCTCAGTAATATAGCCTTTTATTCAAAATAATTCTTTGGGATACGTTAGTGAAATGTGCTGATTCTAAATGTTTTTAGAATATTGTTTTGTATTTGAATATTGGGAACAAATATGGTGCTATTCCTTCGTATGTTTCTCAGAATCTTCGTCTGAATTACTTGCAATGCATTTAAATTTGATTTCTTCGAACTAGATAGGTAGTCTTTTTGCTCAAATGGGTGATTTATAGTCTTATTCTAAACGTACACAAGAGTATTCAGTTTCAATTTTTAGGGAGAACTTTTTAATTATTATTAACCATGCTGTACTCTTCGAGTATATATGATCCGTAAAGAAATTTGTTTTGCTCTCAAAGAAATGCTTGACTAGCGAGCATTCTGATACATCACATTTTGTTACGTATTTAAATATGTTTAAATGAACGTAAGATTGTTTGCTTATTTGCCTCAGTTTTCCTAAAAAATATTTTTACTCATGTACTGTGACTCGATTGTAAAAATTCAACCAAACTGGTATGTAAATTAGGCGAATTGAAACAATGACAGTAGAACGTTATGTTCTGATGACATACATTTTCACAAGCAAGTTTACCTCCTACAGAGAAGGTAGAACAAAATCGAGGTATGACATCATTTTGGTCAAATAAAAGTTGGTTCAAATTACAATTTGAAGTACACTTATTTCTGTTCGTCTACGAATTTACCGTTCTGAACAACAAAATGATAAATCTGGGAACACATGGTAACATTAAGCCACACCTTGCACACCAAGCAAGGAACGAAAAAGGTGCAAGTACTTTCTTTTACTCCTTTTTCCTAAGCTATATACCAAGGAAGGAGAAAGCAAACTTCAGTGCGATTCATCGAGACAAAACAATAAGTGACACCTCAAACCAAAAAAATAAATTTAAGTTTCCATAAAATGAAAGGACCTGCGCATTTATTTACATTAGGAAAATAAATCCCTACCATTCACTCTATTGATATCGACATCGAGATATTCTGTAGCATAATCTTCAACATTCTAAATTCTCATCTTAAATCTGTTGAATGCATCCCTCTTGATTCTTGAGGGAAGAGTTAATTGTTATGTACAAGGAAAAACAACAACAGTTCTTGTGCAATCAGTTTATTACGGTCAAGCCGCAATCCAAATTCAATCGAAAAATACAACGCAGGTCGCAACCAAAGTTCCAGATGTACCTATGCGAAGCCAAGTTTCAGTCTGCCAGAAGAATCACACCGAAGCACACGCACGTCGACCAGAACTCACTACTGTCATTAGCCTCTCTATCACTTCTTTCGAAATGTCGAAATGTCTACCGCCCCGGACGGGGCCCTATATATACGCCCCGAGGCATCGGAGCGAGTCTCTCACTTCCCGCCTCCGTGGCGGGGAATCGAGGGGAAATGCCCCTCCTGTGACCGCCTTGCCCACGCGGTCCGGTGTCCACGGAAAAGCGCCGCCGGTTGCTCTGCTCCTGGTGGCGTCTTCCCGTACTGCTCATTCCTTCTCTGGCCGCGCCCCCCGGCGCAACCCTGCAGCGGCCACAGTGGGCCGCAACTATACTGTCCGGTACAGTGTGCCCACCTCACCGAACCTCGTGGGCACAAATGCTGTGATACACATCATGAATGGCCTCCCGCAAGCTCCCGTCCAGCTCAGCACATTTACGTGATTTTATGTCGATGGAGTCTTCTAAAACTTACAAAACTGTTAACGTTCCTTAGTGTATTGTAAGGTACGATTGAGTTAAAAAAGAATTCCATAAGTCATTTTATTTCACATTTCAAACCCACATTGTGAACCCATCAATTTTTAGGACTTTTGTTTTCAAGTTGGCGTAAGCTACAATCTTTTTCTTTTTTTAATATATTTATTTTGAGTCGCATTAACGATAAAGTTATTAGTGACTTCAGAAAGTTAGAACAAGAGAGACAATAACAAGAAGGTACACAATTTTTACATCGCTTATTTACATTTTAGAGATTGGAACTTATATTTAAGATACATAAATCATTTTACAGAATCTATTTAGCTCTTGAAAATTATTAGCTCTTGAAAGCACCAGTACATTGGCATCTAAATATTGAAAGACGCCCCTTCGCTGTAAAGAACATTTAAGACTTGAATAAGTGATAGGTTAAGAATACAGTTACATAAATCACAGGTACGGGCAGGCGTCTTCTGTACTAGGTGAAGATGAATAAGTTTTGAATGAACCGTCTGAATTCTTGTTAAAACCATTTGTTCGCTTCTAGTAAGTATTGAGGTAGTTTTCAATGTCGTTAAGTTTTCAAGAGTTTCATCGATGCTGCTTGCTTTGTATTCTTTCCATGCGCTTTTCCATTTTATTTTCATAAGATTCCCAGCTTACCGCAGATTACCATTTATAATGTAGGAAGGTTATGGACATTCTTATTCTTTAGATTAATAATTACAGTTAGCCATCTACTTCCACTGTCCGTGATTCAGACTCTAGTTCTGGAGGAATCCATGAAAGAGTGAGATTTTCCTCAACGTGGAAATTTAGAAAATCATATCTTCTTTAATACCGGTCATTTTAGATTTATTGTTTCTATTGACAACTTTGTAAAGTGTTGAGAGCGAATTTTTTAACTAATTGTATCAACAATATCCAGTAGGAGTGGCCTCAAAGTTCAGACTAAGAATAATCTAATAAGTAACACTCCAACATGTTTACGTAATTCCCCAATTCAATAATAGAATTTAGTACTGCCAATCCCGGTAGGCGTGATCGTTAATGCAGAAGGGCCGATGCGATCTCGGAACGAAGGATCATGGATTCGAATCTCGCCTTTGGCTTGGTTGTGTGTGTTTCGTGATCGTGCGTGTTGTCTATGTGTGGCGTGCTTGTATGTCCCTTGTGGCTGACATCAGGAAGGGTATCCGGTAGTAAAATAATCGACAAATCAGTACAAAAATGCAGTGTGCTGAAAATTAATAAAAAAATGAGCCCGCCCCTCCCCCATCAGCGCCGACCCCGGTGGAAACGGGAAGAGGCAAGGAGAAAAACAGAGTACTGACACCTAAAACCCGCAGCCTATGTCTCCACCACAACTTACTACATTTCTTCCACACACGGCATTTCAAACGAATGTAAGGAGACGGGGGGGTGGCTTTAGCCAAAGGACGCGGCAGTCGGCACGTGGGGCACTGGACCACGTGCGCAGCACGCTCTACCGGAGGATTACGACCATCGTCTCCACCCCCTTCACCACCTGCCTCTCCCCGCCCCACCCCACCCCGCCCCTCCCCTCCCCTTCCCTTCCCTTCCCGCCCCGCCCCTCCACTCCCGGAGGATTACGACCACCGTCTCCCCACTTCACCACCTGCCCCTCCCCGCCCCACCCCACCCCACCCCGCCCCTCCCCTCCCCTTCCCTTCCCGCCCCGCCCCTCCACTCCCGGAGGATTACGACCACCGTCTCCCCTTCACCACCTGCCCCTCCCCGCCCCACCCCACCCCACCCCGCCCCTCCCCTCCCCTTCCCTTCCCGCCCCGCCCCTCCACTCCCGGAGGATTACGACCACCGTCTCCCCCCTTCACCATCCACCCTTCTCTGTCCCGTCCCGCCCCGCTCCCCCCGCCCCGCCCGCCCCGCTCGCTCCGCCCCGCCCACTCCGCCCGCTCAGCCCGCTCAGCCCCGCCCCGCCCCGCCCCTCCACTCCCGGAGGATTACGACCACCGTCTCCCCTTCACCACCCACCCTTCTTCGTCCGGTCCCGCCCCGCTCCCCCACCCCGCCCGCCCCGCTCGCTCCGCTCCGCCCCGCCCCACCCCGCCCACTCCGCCCGCTCAGCCCCGCCCCGCCTCGCCCCACCCCAACTTGATATCTGTTGAAACTCTGATCGACCGAAGCACGAGCTCGCCGCCGCCGATCGCCCGCAAAGGTGAAAGGTTCTCAGCTTATTCAGAACGTTGCTGCTGGGTTTTCAGGCAAAACGGGAACGTGCATCTAAATGCTCTCGGAGGAATCGTAGGTTTTGTGTGTTTTTTTGGAACGACGGATCTTGGTTGAAAATTGTAGTGAACCAGAGAACATGAAATGTATTATGCAATGTAAAACATCGGTGTTGTGTCGAAAAATAAACAAGAAATAAACAGTTAACATGTGTTTATTGTGCACTGAATACAATTCCCGGATTTCAACTCCTACCGATAACAATGTATTATTCAATATAACCAGGAAATATACTACTAAAACAGCGCAAGTTTCAAATCTCCCTTTGTGGAGGAGCTTATTTGCGCGGACTTCCCCCCACCGCTGCTACAGTGGCAGATTTCTTGGCCTACTGCGCGCACGGGATTCGTCGCCCTCCACCAGCAAGGAGGAGCTATTTGTCACTCATCACTGTCACTGCAGTCTTCGCTGTCACTTTCGTCATTGTCGTCCTCAGAGAAACTGTCCCGTAAAGAAACAATAATTTTGTCCATACCTGCGTGCATGATCATGTCTGTTTTCATATATTTCGCTTCGATTTTTTCACGTGTCCACAACACTTCTTCCATCGATATACGCAATATTCAGAAAATAATGTTCGGCATACATTTTCCCTAACTCGCAGAGGGGTACCGATGCTTTGTTAAGCAACACTATTCTTAATGTGTAATCCCAAACTAATTCGATGCAATTGAGAACGTGATGGTAAGAAGGGAGCTAGTTGTTGAGGCCACTTTACCTGCGAATAGTTGTCTTAGAAACAAAATAGCACAATATTATGCCTGGTAAGTTCACTTGAAATTAGGCGTACGCTAAGACACACCACACTGCACAGTACTCAAAGACAAAAGGAATAGGACTGAGGACCAGGGGCGATGCTTCCTATACATACGTTTCTCTTACTGAGCCTTAATATATTAGCTTTTGTGGAGAGTCTGCTTCTGTTCATAGGCCGCTGAAATTGTTTTGATTTGGGAAGCTGACACTTGTACTGCGCGTTGGGTCAGGCACAACAGCCTGTCTGTGCGTTCAGACCCCCCTCCCCTCACCGACCTTGCCAGTTGGCGCGCAGTGCAAGTGAGAGAGCGATATGTTCAGGGGAAGTAGTGGTTGATGGTGGGAGTCACCCCTCCTCGCACATGCGCATTCGAAGGGTGAATACAAACTTGTTCTACTGTAATCAAAGCACTGTTGTCATCAGGAGATTTACCAGTTCTTACCCGAAGCCTTCACATTCCAAGTAGAAGATCCAATCTAACCAATAGCGGGCACAGTCGACGTACGTAGAATAACTATGTACAACTATAACTGTCTGGAGCGCATTCACACCAGTCTCTTTACTTAGGCGCCCGTAGCTCCTTGTATAGGGCACTAGCAGATTTGCCTCGGGTCGTATTCCAGAGTGTTTCATCCACCCTGGCTAGCCCTAACAGAGCGCAATGCTGGGCTACCCGTTCGCCGACTTTATGTACGAGGGCAAGTCAATAAATAAGTCGCAAACTTCAGTTTACCTCATAACACGTTTAAATTATGCGTGCATATTTTTCATAGCAGCTCATGTATGCTTGTCATAGAAGTCGCGACCAGGATCACTTCGTGGCAGCCAAGACTGCGTACGTACTGCAGTGTGTGTGCTGCGGTGTGTATTGCAAGCGTGTGTACTGCGGGTTGCAAGTGTGTACACCAGTAAAATAGCGTGTGGTCGTGCGTTTCATGAGCCAAAGACTTTCCCAGAAGTAGTGCATCCCAAAATGCTCCCCGTGTATGATGACAAGTGTTTATTATGGAGAGCAAACGACCTGGCCTCCTGACAAAGGGAGTGCTTCTGAATGACAATGGTCGCCCTTACACAGCTAAACAAACTCGGGCGCTGTAACACACAATTCATTGGGAACGCTTGGAACATCCACTCTATAGTCCTGTCTGAGCCTCCAGTGACATTAATCTCATCCGGCCCGTAAAATGTCATTTAGGTGGCCGAAATTTTGAAAATGATTATGTTGTAACTGCAAAGGGTACACGTTTGTTGCATCTGCAACCAAACGATTTCTTTGCTGCTGACTTTGAAGGACTTGTAAAGAAATGGGATAAGGGTCTGAATGTTCAGGGTGAATAGGAAAGTGAAATACATTTTAAGAAATTACGTTTATTCATATTGCTTCTATACCGTTTAGCGACTTATTTATTGACTTACCTACGTACTTCCAAGTATATATAACAATCGACATATTCCTGGGCCTCGTTGCAGCGACTGTCTCGAAAACTGTTTTCTTTTACAATCGTGCACAAATGTGTTTTACAAGTAATGGTTTAACATTCTTGGATGATAGAAATGGCTTCTCATAAAATGTGTTCCGATAGAATTTCATAAAGTCTTCTCTTGCTAAATTTTTCATCGTTCCTTCAATGAAAACATCTCTATATTTGTTTTCCAAGAAAGCTTGAGAAGTTTCTTCTAAAACGTTCAAAATTATTTTTTTCTACACGCTTTCGTAATATTTTCACATACATTATTCCTTAGTTTAAGGGATGTTAACTTTGCTGAGATTGAGAGAGAAAGACCAAAGCCGACAGTAATATTCAGGGCACCACACTGCAACGTATGATGCTATGAATAACACTGAGCTTGCTCAATATGTTACTGTACATAAATTGTTACGAAAAGTCTCAGTAACTGAAATTTTTTAGAAGTACCCAACTGAATCTTTAAGAGCAAATTATGGTAAAAATTAACTCTTGATAGTAATTATTCAACTTTAGGAATAAAATCATCAATTCACGTATTAGCTGAAATTTTCTAGTACCATTCATCTATGGATGAAGCTTTTCTAATGGATTTGTTTGAATCAACATTTGAACATGATGATTGAACATTTTACTAGAACAACTTGTAAAACATTTGTGTTACCTTAGGTTCTTCAATTTGATGTGTCCTTACTTTCCTTACTGAATTATTTTCGCGAAGTAACGGACTCATTTCATCGCACATTACTCTGAGACCCTTTGACTGAGACCGAACCACTGTCCCAACAGTTTCAATTACGTTCGTTCATACATCAAATACCACCATCGTCCCATCTCCAACAAATGAGGGCAATAGAAGGTTGAAAACGGATCGCCAAGGAGAGATTGTGAACGACTGTTGGAGGAGTCCGACGCAGCAGAAAGGAGAGAAAGAGATCTGAAAGAAAAAGGGATTCGGGCAAGAGCAAAGCCTCGCGTGGAATCGTACCGTTGGGCTGGTGTCAATGGTGGCGACACATACGACGACGGCGGCGGAGATCGGAGGGAGAGCGGGAGGCGGTTGAGATCCTGGGTGTGGAATTGGTGGCGGTAGAAGTGATGGCGGCAGGGGTGGCGCCGAAGGGGACGGTGGAAACAACGATAACGAATGCGTTAGAAGGACAAGAAGGACCAACCCTGAGAAGCAAAAAAATTAAAAGAATCATAAAATGGGTAATAGTCAATTAAAGTTTTCGAATTGAAGTGATCGAATTTCTTTAACAGAAAAGAAACAAACTATAAAGCTTGCAAGAGTTTCTCTACCAATGAAAAATGTATTAGATAACGGAGCATTTGTGTATGTTCACAGTTTTCACATTAATTCACCCAATTAATCAATTCATATTATGTAGATTCAAGAGTTACAGATCTAGTTACAAACAGGCATTAATTTATCACCCAATTCCAACGAAGGAGAAGTGTATAGCAGCAGAATAATCGGCGCCTTAGCAGATCGTCATGCCCCAAAAAGGAAAGAAAACATCAGAAAGAGAGAGAAAGTGTAGAGATGGTGAGTGGAGGGCAGAGGACCTTCGTGGCAGAAGCATCGTCACTACGCGTTGGCTCAGACCGTGGGCGGCGACGTGCCGCCGAGAAAGAGAACACGGATCTAAAAAGGTTCGGATCGAGAGCACAAGGAGCTTTGAAGCGATCTCGAAAATTGCTCATAAAAAGATCGCTGCCGATGCTGCTGCCGGCGGCGGCGGCGGCCTCGTCATCGTCGCTACCGGTGCCGGTGCCGATCGTTGCGTCACACAGTGTTTCTGAGTTTCCAGGAAGAAGAAGAAAGTGAAGTAACATTTTTTAAACGCGCCATTTGAATAAAATATCATTCTACCTAAATGTGTAATTTTAAACAAAATTTAATAATCGGATAAATGTACCAAAAGCCGTCTCCAAGGAGCATTGTTTCAAATGCTTTTATTTATAACTTTATTTTAACTTTTATTTTGACTATTCAGTTCAGTGACTATTCAGTGTCGACTATTCAGTGCCAAGATAGATGTCACCAGTGAACTCCTGTGAAATGCACGAGGAGACTCCGCAGCTGGTTGGTTTGTTGGTGATTCCGGGCACGTCAATATCTTAGGTCATTAGTCCCGTAAGTGTAGTGCATGTTTTTCTCGGCAGATGGCGATGATCTTCTCCCGCTGGATGGCGAGATCTGGCGCCGGTCTACCATCGGCTAGCGGGGATTCCCCCTAACCAGGACTCTCCCACCAGCGGGGCACCGCCCCAACTGGGACAAATTTTAAGGTCCCAACCGGTCTCCCGGACCCTTTTTCTGCCGCCTTTCCAGAAGCATTTCACTTTTGTTTGGGCACTGCGTCTATGCACGGCTCGTACGTAGTATGCCATGACTACTTCAGATTGTTTCTGTTGAAACACTAGTTTCCAATATGCTTCAAGCAGGTATTTAAAACAATTTTGTGATGGAAGCAGTATTGACAATATAAATTCGTTAGATTACTCAGTGCTGACTAATAAAGCGACAATTTTAATTGTCCAGGTCTTCATCCAAGTCTTTCATCTTACTATTTACATGGTGTGTGTAGCATTACCGTGAGCTTCTGCATATAATTTTTTTTAATTAATGTGGTTAAATTAATGATTCACATAATTAAAATTTCTAGCTAGTAACATTAATCTTCATTTAACATGTTATTTGGTTTCTATTCATCCAAATAGTTGAAATGATTTATTTTTATTTTGTCCTTTTCAGACCTTTATAAATTAGTCATAATAATTTATTGTAACAAGTATTGTTTTATATTTAATATTATGCATGAGATTCAAGATTGTGAGAGGCATTTATATACTCGTATACACTGTTTTTGGGGCTGTTTCTCGCACATCACCACTGTGTGCAATACTAGGGCTCTGGTTTTTGGAACTACTGCCAACCGAACTTTCATAAAAATATTGTAACACACAATAATTAGGTAACAAGTCCAAGAATGATGACATTTCTTACAAACATCAATACATGAAATTTTAACGGAAGAGTTTAAAAGTAATTTTGATGACAAAACAATTACGTTGATTCTGAGAGCGCTGCTCAGTCATCTTTGACGCTAATGAAGTGAAACCTAATTTTATTAAAAATTTTCTGGGAATGTATTGATCACAATCACTTATTAAACAGCACCGCTCGCCCCATCCGTTCTGCTCTTCTCATTCCCCGAGAAGATCACCCACTACGCCCAGCCCCGCGGTACTCGGCAATAACGCCGCCCGCACGCACTAAGAGGTGCGTACTTTTAAGTATCATTTTGCGGGATAACATTTTGGCTTTGCGAAAGTAAGTTTCTTCTTCGCTTCTCAAAAACGATCGTGCAAATTTTGGAAGCAAATGTTCTACTAGTGGCCCAAAAGATTTTGTGAAACGAATACCCACACATGCACATCCACAAAAAAAAATATTTTACTTTCTGGCCTTACGACGTACATAGAGAAAGTATTTGAGTGCTGTGGGAGAAATCGGCAATTTTTTGACAGAAAAATTCGTACTGGACCCTGGTATACATAAAGGGTACACCTAAAGGGGTAAACAAAAAGGGTCTTCCTAAAAGTAGCAAATTACTTCCTCTGGCACGTTATCTAGTTAGAATCCATGTTTTGTGGGACCGCTCTACCGAAAAATTGATGGACACAAAAAGTCTCTCTGCCTTTGTCTCTTTATTCATATGTCCGTAGTGAACGTTAGCACCTAAACTGCTTAGCCTGGAGAATATTTTTAAAAATTTTTACAAAATGGCTATCAATTTTTTATTTCACTTTTTTAACAGTGTAAAGGACGCTTAAAATGTCACAGGTCTTATTTTTGTTGATTTTTTTAAAATTAACCACGTTTTCGAAAAATTGAAAAAGTTAATTTTTCGGTGTTTTCCTAACAACTACGATATTGTAAAAAGAGTTTTTCTTTAATGAAATATGTTCTTCAAAGGCATATTTTTAAATTGGGTGATGTAAAATGTTAGAAAATATATTTTTCGCATAGTTTGTGAGAAAAAGTTGCTATTTAAGCAGTTTTTCAAAAACTGCTCCAATTTTTTCTTTTAATTTTTCACTTAGAGCAAAAGACGCTTAAAAAATAAAAGAAGCTCAAAAAATGCGCAAGGCATATTTTACCTCTAGTGATCTGGGTTGGAACTCCAGCTCAGAGAAAAAAATATCAGTTGGAATCACTTTTTCTGGATCTTATAACATTGCGCGTTGACTTTCCAAATGATGCGCGAAAATATGTTCTGCGAATTTCGTAATAATAACTTTATTCGTCTGCGACAAAAATATCGTTTATCAAAAATATTAGTCATCTACACAACTTTATATGTAAACAAGGCAAAGAAACAGGCTAATTCTTATTTTAGGGTATGACTTTCGTTCACTGTGATCTGTTCGCAGGATCTGATTCTAAACAAAATATGTAATGTTTTTTTTCTTCACAGCGTGTTTTGAACTGCGCTGTTTGAATACTGGAGGCCTGTGTGTAGACAATGGAGGATTTGAACGGATGTTTCTTTGCTGATATGCGAAAATTTGAGGCTGTTAACGTTATAAAATGTTGCCAAAAATGTGATCTTCAGCAAAACGAGTGTGAATGTCCAAAGTGTCCTTTTAAAATGCAATTTCCGGAAAGTAAGACAGATAATAGGAAATATATGTGGGTGTGATTTATTAATCTCAGAGAGTGAACTTAACCATTAAAGTGCTTCCTTACAAAAGTGAAGGTAATTATGCAGTGGATAGACTGAAAGTTGTTAATAGTGAACGCGAGGGCCGAAGGCCCGAGTCTCGCCGTGACTTGGATGAGAAAAACTTGGAAGAGAGAAAAATTACCTTTGACAATACTTTGGTATTACAATGTCGCGGGAATAAAGCACATGTGAAAACATTGCAGTGCGGCGGAATGAACCGAAAGCGAAGAGACCGAATCTTTTCGACGTTCTTTTACGTTAACCGTCCCCTACACTAAAAATTAACCAACAAATAGATATTGTATTTTATTAGTTTTTGAATTAAATGTTACTATCCCGGCTTTGAACTCATGCTCGTCATTTGGTCACACCGTGAGGTGGCCCCCCTGGGCGATCACCCCGACGGACGAGGGGAGTTGCGGTCCCTGGCCAACAGCAACGAGGGCGGTGGTGATTTATTTGAAACATCTGACGGAATCGAAAGGCTGCCCGCCCACCGCTGCCGCTGCCGAGTGCTCAACAAAATGACGGTGTGCTCCGCGCCAGTCAATACTCGGCGCCGAACGATTTGGGAGCCCGGTCCACGAAATGGCTTGTTGAGGTGCCTCGATGCGACCCACCTCAACTGCGCTGCGAGAAGCGTTGCTCGCGAGTTCGCGCGAATCAGAAGACGCGAGAATTGAATTCTGGTGAAAACGATTCAGGATTTTTTTAAATAATAAGTTAGGATTTTTATAATATTGTTGTGAGTTCTTAAACAGGATTTTATTTGATTAAAGATTTAAACACTTATAGGTACTTCCTGTACTGAATGAAACTGGACATGCATAAACAAGTTCTATGCATTTGAAAATTACTAGTAAAGGAAGATATATATATATATATATATATATATATATATATATATATATATATATATATATATTGTATATGTTTAATTTTTTTAAATGTTTAACTTGAGAGCATTAATACATATTGATGTCAGATGTTTTGTGATTATAACATTCTTCAACGTCTCTCATCTCAGTCCTTAAATATTTATCAGAAGATATAATATTTAGTACGGAGTATTATATAGTATTCTAGTAAACGTAGTGTATAAAATAGCAATTAGACTATGCAATATATCATAAATAGAAAGTAGGCATTAAGGAAATCAATAGCTCAACTGATGAATTTACTGTTTTCTGGGCGTCCAAATTAGTTTATTTGATTTAAAATTTGATTTCATTTCAAAAATAATCTTACTTAACAGGTTAGAATGATACAATGGACTAAAATGCCATTAAAGCCATCCGCGTAGATGAAACATACCAATCTGAATTAAGTAATATTATGCAGTATCATGTCCAATGTCTATTTCCGCCCCCCTTTTCTTGTTCCATTTGTTTTCTCTTCATATAGAATTTTCATAGATGCCCCTCTTGCAAATCAGTTCATATTTTAATACTGAAATTGCAATGAGGTCATATAATAATATCTCAATATCGCAAAAACTCACTGTAACAATCGTCATTCAAAATAGTTTTCAGCATTCATCCACGGAAAACAAAAGTACCCTTCACTTTTCATTCTTCGGAAAGGGCTATTTTGCAAAATGGAGAAATACAAAACATGTAAGAGCCATGTGAAACAAATAGGTGCTGCAAATTATACAATAAACTGGGACGGCATGAATCAGAATGGCTACCACCTGACTTACTCCGAATGATCACAAGAATACACTTTTAAGTTTCATATTTAATTTGATATTTGTCTGTTAATCTTTTAAAAGTAATTAATCTTTCTTGCCATCAATTTTTTACAATTATTATATTAATAAATGAATAACATGCTGCACATGACATACATTTATAACATAAATAATAATATAATCAAAAAATATTGTTATTTTAACTATTATAGAAACCTGATGATTGAAATCAAGAATGAACTTGTAGAAAAAACATTTAAATGTAAATGAAAATAAATTATGACATGTGTAGTGTGTGTTGTTCATTTATTTACACAATAATTTAAAAAAACATGGCCGGAAATAATAACTTGAAAGATTCCATGAATTAATTCTAAAATATTAATGTATGCAACTTGAACAAAGGTGTCTTTGGAGGACTCATTTTAAAATACCAGACTCGACTGCAATGTCGCCTCCTCCGTCAACATTTCATTCGCTCGCCAAATTTTCTCTACTAGATTCGTTCATAACTTTTTTGTATATCAGCATAATAAATGACCTATTCTGTTGCAAGAAATCGTTCATAAAAGGGCTTCTTACGACACAAGTGATGAAGTATTAGATTTTACGGCACAAATGATTCCGTCATCACACATTCATCAATCGTAACGAGAGAATCTTGGGAACGTAGCGGTAAAGGGAACAGCTGACCACCACTCGCACAGATTTCTAGTACCTCAGACCTCACAAGAAAGTTGTTTCGCAAATTTAAGTTCCATTTTTCTAAGAAATTATAATGCTGTTACACAAAAAATAGTGTAATCAACTAGTTTATAATGTTCATTTATTGCATTCGTACACATTTATAAAACACGCTCCTAGCATCGCTCGTTTTCAAAACAACTACTCATGCAATAAAGCGTATCATTATAAACTAATTGCATAAACTAATATTAATAAGCATATTTGAAAACAAATTTTCCAAAGCGTTCAACTGTAAATAATAAATTGTCACTTTGTAACTGAGGTCACACTGAACCAGTCCATGTATTTTAATGATGCATCAATTACACGACAGGAAAATAATATAAAGCAAGTAAATGAGAAGAGGAAATAATATGCATTGATGAATAAAGGGAAAATTTTCCAACCGACAACCTTTCATTGTACTTGCTGAAAACGTATAACTTTTCAAAATTTCATGAGAAAAGCTAGACTAGTTCATGCTGAAGATTTATGCCTCCTCATTCAGAATTTCATCTATTTGTTGCATTCTTGTAAAAGTTAGCTCAAACCTACAAACGTATTCAAGTTATCCAAGTTCAAATTTTTCATAGTTTAGTAGCATTTGCTTGAATAGAAATTTGACAACAGAAAATAATACAGTCCAACGCTACATTTTCGAAAGTATTACAATAGTAATACAATACAAAAGTAATACAATACTACTAACATACTCGCTACATCGATTATTGTGGTGCTGGTGTAGCAAATGACGCTGTATATTTTTTCTTTACTCTATGAGGAAGAATGATGAATTGAAACTTTTTTCCTCTTATTTGTCAGAATGAATTTGATGTAGCATAGATCTCTCTAGAACTATGCTCTTCAATTGTATTGTATAACTGTCCAATAGACATTGGATAATTCAAATAATTCGAATTTTTAATGTTGAAATAATTCATTCTATTTTGAGAGAACTTTTAATATTTAGTTACGTGCTGTTATTCAAGTGTTTTCAATTTTAAACTATTTAGATATCTAATAAAGAATTTTGGTAGCATTCATCAAATTTGTGCTAGTGGGAGACAGAACATAATTAATTCAGCGGACATCAGCCATGGCAGTGTTACAGATCAGAAATACATCAGTTCGTGAAATTGGGGCAAATTCAAGCCGACTAAACGATATTCGTCAATAATCCATAAGTGCACATTAACCCCGTCAGTGTTCCGCTACGTACTAGGCATTTCCATTCCATTCGATTAGTCCTGTTATCGCCTACGGTTTTACTAATGGAAAATCCGATGGCCATTGAATGGATTAGTGAAACCAAGCGAAGACTTAACTCGAGTATAAATTAGAAACACTTGAATTTACGTAGCGAAATAATCATTTATTACCCCCAGATCGTTAGATGATTAGATTTAGTTACAAAACATTTTCATATCCCAGTACACATTAATGGTAGTGATTAAAAACTGTACACTATGTGTCTCTGGGGAAAATGCGCAATGATAAGTTTATTGAACCTCTTCCATTGTCTACAAAATATTTTTTAAAATTAAACATCATTTCGATAAATAATGCCTGTGTCGGTAACTCTGAAAAAATATTTTTTTTCATAATTATGTTCACAATTTATTCAACATTGTTGACTTACAAGAAGTAATTTTGCAGTTGGCTTACAAGAAGAAGTAATTCGAGCCTACTCGCCTCATACCGTAGGTCGATGGTGAGGCACATGTAGGGAGTTAAGAACTTGTCACGGCTGGGACAGTGCTCTGCTGCTGGGAGATTTCTTGTTGGGAAAACCCAGCAAGGGGATGTGAAGTCAGCACAGGATCTCGCCACAAAGCTGAGAAAGAACAACGCTGTCTTCCGTGATAAAACATGCACTACGGTTAAGGGGCTAGTGACTTAATTATGAATTGACCTCCTACAAAAATTGAAAATTATCTCTTCAGTAGTTTCAGAGATAAGGATATTAATGTGTTCAAAAATGCCATATTTCAGAAATCACCTAATCCTACGAAACCAGTTACCTCGTCTCGTTAACAAGTAAACAAATAACGTTTGCCGCGCGAATAGTCACGGAAGTTAAAGTTTTGCAGAGTAAGCCAAATTAACGAAAGAACTGTTTATGTAGTCTTTAATGACAAACAGAACATTCTAGATGAATTCTTTCAAAAGGTACTCGTAACCAAAATGATTCCCATTTTGACATGTGTAAATGAAGGAATAAAAAAACGTGCATTTCACAACGATGTATACATTTCATTTTATTGAGGAAACCCTAAATGTTTAGAAAATTGCAAAAATGTGAAAAATTTTGATGTTTGCTACATGTCTTCCCTTAATTAAAACCATATATACTTAGTATTCCACAAATGTATGAATGTTTTTTTTTAACCGTATAAAAAAGATATTGTCTTGATTGGATGAATGAATTCATCAATTTCGATATTTCATCACTGAGCAGGCGATTGTTACTGAATTACATCCAAAGTTCAGAAATTAAATAATTTTATGTCTAATATTTTTCAAAAATCAATGTGCTTTTCGTCCCCATATACGAAAAATTTCATATATTTATTTAGTAGTTTATTTCAGGTCTTTGTGCTTCTTACCCAAATTCTACAGTAAGCCTATTCACAGCTGCCATATAATGACAACGCATAAGGATACTTATTCTGGTAAATGCGGAACGATAAGTCCCTGAATTGGAAATAGGATGATATTCCAACACAACTGGAGTTTCGGATAGAGTGTGTCCGCAATCTGGAATGCCCCGTGCATTCCTTTTCGATTCATTACATGAAATGAATTGCATAACAAGAACCCCCGTCGTCGTCGCGTGTGTTATTTTTACATATCAGTTCACAACCAACCTCAGAGGCTTTTTGGTTGGTTGGTTAGTGATTCCTGGCGCGTCAACAGCTTAGCTTACAAATCCCGCAAGTGTAATGCATGTTTTCCCCCTTGGGAGATGGCGATGATCTTCCTCCACTGGATGGCGAGATCCGGCGCCGACCTACCGTCGCCTAGCGGGGTTTCCCCTAACCAGGACTCTCCCACCAGCTGGGCACCGCCCCAGCCAGGACAAGCTCTAAGCTCTCGACCGGTCTCCCGGAATATGTGGAAGTGTAGTGCATCGGTCAGAGGCAATGTCCGAATTCCCTATCTGCAATTTGAAGTCGAAACGATGTCGGCTATTGCAGTTATCTGCTATAGTGCAATTGGCGTTATCTGCTAGAGAGCAGTTGCGGACCAAAAGCATGCCTGGTGAGTAAACGGATTGTAATGGGGTCGATATTGCCGATGAATAGATACAAGGAATACAAGTTAATGCAGCAAATCATTCATTCTATTGAATGAATTCCTTCAAAGTAATTTGCTAGATTATCTAATGCCTGATTGTCCAACCAAGTGCGTCGCACCCAGAACAATTAACGATAGTTTATAACCAGTAAGTTGGTCTACTAACTAGTTAGTCCAACTGTCGCTCTGTTGATATTTGAGACTTGATGTAATTTATTGTCGCAGGTTGCAAGAATAACACTGTAATCTACAAAACGGAGATTAGTTAATTTCCTTCCGTTTATTAAAAATGACAACGTTTTATGCCAATCTAGTCGTGTAAACATCTTTTCAAACAGACTAGCAAAACGTTCGTGATAAATTGGCTCCCGTCATCTCATTTTCTACTGCTTGCAAATGCACTGCTCATCTCCTATGGCCGTATGTACTTTTGTAGAAGTATGTACATTTTCGTTCATATTCTAATCTACTTGTTTGGAATTCTTTAGCATTTTAAGGATTCAAACGTTTGATGGTGTTAAATACTTTACAATAATCTATAAGGGTTACGTACACATTTAAATTGTAGTCTTTTGTTTTCTCTATAAGTTGATTGTCTGTAGTTGATATTTAGTTCTATATCCTGCTCTGAATATTGATTTTTCTGTAGATTATTGTTCATCTAATGTTCTTTCTACTCTTCTTCAAATACTATTAATGGGAATCTTGTAAAAGTTTGACATTAGAATTATTGGTCTAAATTGTGAAGAGAATTCTATAACACCTTCTTATGAAGTAAGATAATTGTGTTCGTTGTCATTGATTAGGTATTTTTTCGAAGATGAGTATTTTTTAAACAATTTTTTAATTGTCTTTATCATTTCTGGATTACCGTGTTTCGGTAGTTTATTATATATTCTATTATTAGATGGTGTCCTGTTATTCTTCATGTTCATGACTGCTATTCTGACTTCACTGTTGATTATTTCAAAAAAATGTCTTTGGAACATAACTATGCGACAATCTGAATAACCAACTAAAACTATATACGTTATGCCGGTGTAAAATTCCTTATTTCAGCACGAAAAAATAATTACAAAGTTATGAAACGCCAAGATCGATAAATTCTGAATTTTGAACAAATTAGTACATGCTGGTCGTCTAACGTGTGTTTCATTTCATTGTTTTTACATTACATTGTTTTAGATTTAATGTTACACATTTTCAAAATAGCAGACAATATATATTTACGATATATAATAATAGTGATATCATTTATTCATAGTTCATTTATTTGTGGAGATTTTTTCAAACATTGTGCCTCCTTCTGGAGAAAGTATTCGTAAATTTAAAAGATGATTTGAACACACTGGATCACTAGCGTATGTTTCTCTATTTGGTACGCCGAAAATAGTTGCAACATAAAAAAGTTAATATTGTTGCTGTGTAGTGTGAGCAATTACCTTTGAATTCAATACGGAAAGTGCCCATGGAGTATGCCTGGAATATGGAATATTCTGGAATATGCCTGAAAATACACCAGGAAACGATGAAATTATACCTTAGAAGCCTTATTTACAACAAAACTTAAATGAACATGATCCTTATAAACATACAGGAATTTGCAAATGGTACACATTACGAGAAAAGGACAAGTCACGGAAAACTACGGGTCAGAACACCCGGCGGCTGCAAGTCTCCTCAAGACAGAGACTGAATTAGACGTAGTTGAGAAGCCAGTCGGAACATCGACGGGACCTCCCTGACTTCTTCGCTGTCCGGGTGACGCCGAGTAGTGGGCTGAGAGGCCGACGTTTCGCCTGACATGTCGCAGGCTTCATCAGGGCATTGACATCGCGATGTTCTGCGTCGGGTATTAAATATTGTCCGGCCTGGTCGGCCGGGTGGGGTGGGTGCGCCATGATTGGCGGAGGGATCGCTCTGATTGGCTGGCGGTCTGTGCCAACCCGCGCCTCGCGCCTCGCGTCCGGGGAACCTCCCTGTCGGAGGCATTGCAGTGACATCCGCTGATGCACTGAGCCACCTCTCCCGGTAGGCGTGGTGGTGTTCTTCCCTCGATGTATGGTGAGATCCGCATTACATGTCGGTTGCGGGGTTTTCCTCATTCAGGAAAATCTAACCAGCGGAACATCGTCTCAGACAGAACAAGCTCTAAGCTCCTGACTGGTTTCCCGACACGTGTGATAGTGTACTGCGTGTAAGTGTTGATGTAAGTAAGGGGTGATGATAAGAAGAAGAAGAGAAGAACGCGCGCGGTTTATGGCCCGTTTGTTCAGGTTCTGCTCCTGCATTCACCTTGTCTTGGTGAAGCAAACCACAGAAAACTACCGATCAGAACAGCCGGCAGTAAGACTTCTCCTTGGTACCTAGTTGGAGACGATATCCTGCCACCGTCGGGACTTGAACCCGGCGGAGCTATATCAGCTGATGCCGCGAGCCAACGCAGCCGGTACTCCCATGATGATGCGAAAAGCCCGGCGCCCTGACTGTGTGTACAATTTCGATACGTCGACACAGAAATGATAACTATACACATTACACTATTATTTCATGTACAATACATATTGAAAGTTTGTATTGATTACTAAATAAATGTCAATTGTAACCTATTTCCGAATTTATAAACAATTTGGGCGCCAGGAAAAGATTACACTTGAATTCCTGATTATATATTACTGTCTTCGGATATATTACAAATAAATGTAAATCCCGCTAGCTCGGTCGACGGGTTTTTATGAAAGAATTGTTGCTACTTACTCCGCAACCAATTACTCAATCTGCCATCCATACGGAGTGGCGAGGAATCTGAAAATAATTCTAAAATGTTTACTTAAGAATTGCATGTAATGGCAAATGACAAAAGTTGGAATTTCGTACTAATAAATAAACACAATATGAAGACAAATTACTGACACAAAATACTGATTATTAAACGGTGCTATAAAATGCCTTTATCTAAGGAAGGGGAAGGGTGAATCTAATTTTCCTTGCAACTTCAGTTTCATCCAAAAGAAATCAATAATATTGTCACACGAGAAAATCGTAGTACAGTCTGACGAGCATGTAAATCAAATAGTTTTTTTAAATACTTAATGAAAGGTATTTATTATAATTGATGAAAAGTCTACATCAATTAAAAGCAATAACGTATTTGAATTTAAATAGATATCAAAATTAAAGTGGTAATATTTAAATTTAAGTATTATTTTATTTTCTTTAATTTTTTGTTAATAGTTGAAATAAATATTGTTTTGAAGAACTGTATTATACTCAATTAATTTGGTAGTTTTGTTTTGATGGTTATACATTGATATATCCTGGTTGCTTATTAGTCTAAGATGTCTGTCAAGTCAAACGTTCCGAAAAAGGTGGCACAGGATATCAACTGATATCACTGCAGTACCTCTCACCGGGAAGTCCTGGGCTTTGAGTCCTGACTATGGGAGGATTTTCGAGATTAGTTACATTGCTAACGAACAAGCCACGGACAGCTGATTTCCTTCTTCTTACATGTTCTATCCTCACATCTCACACACACACACACACACACACACACACACACACACACACACACACACACACACACACACACACACACACACTAACATACACACACTACCAGACATGTCGGGAACCCAGAGAGTGTGTACATAAGATGTGAGGAGAGAACAACGAAGAGGAAGGAAAGATCGTGCGCGGTCCGTGGCCCGTTTTTCAGGGTACTTCTTCAGCATTCCACCTGGTGTTGCTCAGAGAAACCACGGAAAACTCCCGATCAGAGCAGCCATTCACTACAACTCTCCTCCAAACACCGGCTGATTTCGACCCAACTATCTTGCTAGCTATGTATTGTGACATACCAATATGGGGACGTTTTATTACAAAATATTTGTCGTAAATGGGCAGGGTAAATAATAGGCAATATGGCGCCTTAGTAACGACGTCGTGGTTGTCAGGATAAACAAACATTCATCTGACCGTGGAGGCAAAGCGAGGTATTATGGGTTTTTAAAAAAGGGAGGAAAAATTCATACGGTCGCATGTCGTGACGATGAGCAGTTCGCTCGAAAATAGATTAATTTGTGCATGTTAGGACTTTGCATATTTTTTCGCTATAAACGGAAGATAGAACTGAAATATTTTTCTGTGCGGTGTAAGCATAAAAGCACTAGATATTTATACGGTGAGAACGGGCATCAGACCTAATATAGTGGAGCTGGAACAAATATTTTAGTGGTGCGAAGCGGTGAATCGGCGGTGTTCGTCAAGAAAGAAGACAAGAAGATTCGTGGTATCTGGACTGCGGGACTTCGGAGCTTCAAATACAAGAAGAGAAGGCGTGTTTTCGAGGGAGTACCAATCAAGAGTATGCGAAGACCAGAATCGCCGTATAAGGTTTGAACCGAGAAAGTTCAATGTATTTTTTTTAATTTTAATTTGCTGCATTGATAAGAAATAAACATTAAGTTTCTCTTGAAAGAAAGATTAAATGATTTTCATTGGCCAAGTCAAGCTAATAAGTAGCTCGATCAAATAATATGTTTTCAGATTCCTCGCCATTCTGTATAGATGGCAGATCGGGTAATTGGCTATTAATAGATAATAGCGGTGACCTATCGACCCAGCTAGCGGGATAATATTCACTTTTTTATCAGAGTAATAATAGTTAAAATATTATCGTAACCCTTTCCTGGCACCCATGTTACTAGAAATTTGGAAACGGGTTACGACGAATCGCCCAATAATTGTACCAGTTAGGGGCATGTTTCAGTATCTAGGATTCTAGCTAAGTAGCTGATAGCGAAAATCCTACCACCGTCGGGGCTATTTACATTAGGACCTCCTGGTCAGAGCAGTTCAGAGCAGAGGGTACCCGTAAAATAGCACAAAATTGCCGGTTGCTAGGCGTCCAATACTGGAGTAAGCGCGTGTCAAAACTGCACACGAGTAATGGTGGGTGAACAAATAGCCCGCGTCTTGATTTCATCCGTAAGGAACAGCGGTTGCCAAACATCTCTCACCAAACACGTCACGACGTGAGAGATTGAAAAGGGATTACTTGAGAATTAACGGCGAATCCCAGACCTTTTAGCCTCCACGCGTCTCGTTTGAAGCGCAGTCTGAACGTTTTCGCGCTAACGAAGGCGTGTCCTCGTCTGCCTCAAGTGATATATGACTACCTGTTTATGAGGCTTTTTGACGTCATTTCCTCTCATTACTCTTCCGTGAACTTTCCCGAGACAGCGTGTCGCCCACGAAGGTCAACGGTGTGTCCTAGCAACATCGCTTTCAGTGGAAAGAGAACAATTCAATTACACGTACTTGTATCCCTCACTAATTGCTTATTCATTGTCTTATTTGTGTGTATACAATTGAATATATATATATATATATATATATATATATATATATATATATATATATATATATATATATATATATACATTGTTTATCAAAAAATATTATCAACAATCAACATTATTTTTAAAATGATCAAATACACATTTTTTCTTGTTTATTCCTGTCAAAAATTGCCAAGTTTCCTTTAACATCACAACCCTTTCTCTATTATTTCTATGCGTTTGGCGAGAAAATGAAATGAATACCAAAGCAATGCAGGGTAAAATTACTTTCATTTGATTTATTAACAGATTAAAATATATCTTCCATAACAAATGTATTATTGATTATATTTAATGATCTTCATCAAAATACACTAACAAATTGCAGTTATTTTTGTTTGTGTGAAGTTTTACGCAAAACCGTGAAATGCCATGTAGCTAGCAAGTAAATAGTTGATTGTGATAAATAAATGCCCGAGCAATGCCAGATTTCTTACGGTAATTAATTATAGTAATTAAAAAAGTATAACATCTAAAAATATCAGAGACTAAAAATAATATTAGAGAATATATTACACTTTTGAAGTTTTTCTTTTATAATTAGGTAGCTTAACCCCAGAACAACACAGTCACTTAACACAGTCGCATTAATTACACAAGTCACACTGCGGTGTTGCGAATGACTCAAGAAATAACGATTTTTAAAGAACTAATTTTCGTAAACAGATTTAATTTAAACGAAGATCTCCATCTTTCATATTCTAGCAATGTTCATGTCTTGCAATTTTCAAAAATACTGAGTGTTCGTCAAAAACAAAACCAGCTTTCTCCGCTCTTTGCTATATGAGGAAACATTTGGAGCCGTGTTTAGAAAATAATTGTTTAAAATTTGCCTGTATTTCACGCAAAAATTTCGCAAAAAGTACTTATATTTTTCAAGAATAATATTGTAATTTATTTCAAGAATTGTCTTTTAACAACAGATTGTAGTAAGGGGAAATCTGTCTTCAAAATTATAGTAGTAGAAAGGCGCGGAAAAATTTTCAACCCTTGATAGATCCGTTTACACATTTTGTCTCGTCACGTTCTGGTCAATGTCTTTTATCATTTCGGCCAGGGGCGTCGGTAGTTACCGGAGTTCCAGACCCCTCCTTGAATCCGTGGTGTCTCGAATCGCTTAAACCGGGAGCAGTGCCGCAGTGCATCAACTGATGTCACTGTAGTGCCTCTGACCGGGAGGTTCAAGGTTCGACTCCCGACGGCAGGATTTTCGTCAGCTTTTCAGCTGGGTCGAATTCTGTCGTTGCCTGAAGGAGAATTCTCGCGGCCTGCTGGTCTCATCGGTAGTTTTCCATGGTTTGTCCGAACAACACCAGGCGAATGCCGGGACAGTACCCTAACAAACGGGCCACGGACCGCGCGCGATCTTTCCTTCCTCTTCCTTGTCTTATCCACACCCCTTACACACGCACTTACACTAACACGTCCTATACTACCACACATTGGGGACGTAGAACATGTCCCGGCTGGGGCGGTGCCCCACCGGGGAGATACTTGGTTTGGGAAAACCCGCTAGTCGACGGTAGGTCGGGGCCGGATCTCGTCATCCAGTGGGGGAAGATCACTGCCACCTCCCGATGAAAAACATGCACTACACTTACGGGACTAATTACCTCAGTAGTTGACGCGCCCAGAATCACTAACAATCAATCAATCGAATTGCTTAACTGCTCTCCTTGAAGTAACGAAAGTTAAGTAATTCCACCAGAATGACGCCAGTAATGACGCCAGCAAAGAAGCTGCGCCGGCCTTGTTATAGGTTCTATTGCCACTTCAAACCTTCAATGTAGACTTACGTCACTTGATCCATACGGAAACAAAATAATAATAATAATACTGTAGGGTCGCTGGCAACCCCAGAACGTGACTCTAGTACTCCGAATATCGGCTTTGTTCCGGCATTTATTTATAACTATCACCCATTAGCTGGTCTACAAAACACTGTCCGGTGTTTGCGTAAATGTGCTTCAAACAGCAATAACTGCACTTTCTTCCTTGGTTCAGGTCAAAAAACGTAAGGTATAATCAAATTTACACTTATTATTGGAGATAGGTTTAAATCTGTTAATATTAAACGAAATTCAGATCTTGGAAAATTTTCATTGTGTAACAGAACAATTATAGATTGGAACAGTTAACCCGCAACAACTTTCAAAGCCTTTGCTCTAAGTGCCCGAAATTTTAGAAATTAGATAGAAAAAGCTGAGAGTAATAGATGTGAAGTGAGAAAGTCCTGTAAAGTACTTGTCAGTGTAATGTGGAGCAATATATATATATATATATATATATATATATATATATATATATATATATATATATATGAAAAAGCGATGTGTTGCTTTGGTATTCATTTTTCACAATATATTAAATAGAAATTCTGTCTATTCCCACCCTGTTCTGTCTATTCCCGATCTTCTTCCCCAGGCTTTACCACAACTTCTGGAAATTCTGTCAGTTCCTACCCTTCTGCAGGCCTTGCCTCAACTTGCCATGTCCCAACCTCCACACCCCCACGGAGACAATATGTGTGCATGCGTGTGTGTGTCGTACGAGATTTCGTGCTCACAGCAGAGGCAGGGTTTTTGTGGTTCTCAACAACGGTTCTCAAACTCCGTTCTCTTTGCATTACGCAACGCACAGATCCGCAGACACCTCCCTAGAGCTTTCACAAAAGGATATCGTCAAGGCATGAGTGAATACTTTGCCTCTGGAAGACTTAGATCGAAGTAGTAGAGAATATGTACAGAGGAATTCCGAGAGGAATTCCGGAGAAGTCCTTTTAAGGGAATAGATTCCATCTAAGCGAAAGCTAAAAGTACGATGTGGAATGTATATATTAATAATATTTAAATTACAGACGACACAAATATATAAAGTGGTTATGTTTCTTCAATATGCTCTGAGTAGACATCGGATGTTTAGGGAAATGCCTATTTTTTTCTAGAGAACTTATTTAAAGGCTGATAATATATGTCCACGAATCATGACAAATGATGACATTTGACGGAATTTTATAATGCTTATTTTTGCTTATTTTAGCATAAATGCCTATTTTTTGCATAAATACCTTTTTTAGGACTTTTTTTGCCTTTTATTTATTATATTTCTATACAATGCTAAGATATCGTAAAAATCGGCGATGGTCCAACGTGACCATTCATTACGAAACCTTCAATTCACGTCTTGAAATTTAAAATACGAGAGAATTCCTGAAAGTATACCATCTGATTTTTCTCCATTTCCCTATTTCACAAATACTAGCCATGATCTGAGAACATGGACAATGGACAATACGCCGAGAGAACCAAAATTTTAAGTGGAAATAAAGATAAATTCCCAGAAGGTTTCAGTGGTGCTAGTGTTGGACTGCTAAAATACATGCCAATCACATCGTTCTGATATCCTTCTCCGCATTCAAACTAATTTTGTCTCCCAGTCGTCGCAAATTTGAAATTTTGATCCTTGAAAAGTTACTGGAAATATGTAAATATTACTGGTTAATGGAAACTGTTAAGAATAAAATGTAGAAGAGTTGTAAATATGTAAATCTATTTTTACATTAAAATATACGAACTCGTTTTGTGGATTTAAGTTTACAAAATGATATATACAAAAATTACAATTTTCCATTTTATTGTATATGTAACTTATGACAGTACCTTTTTCCTCCTTATTCTTGACTTTTCAGTGCTTTTTTAGGCGTCTAAAAGACGATTTTTTAGTGCCTAAACATCCGATGTCTAAGCTCTGAGCTTGAATGTTGTGAGGCATTCATTTCAGACTTAGTGATAACATGATCGAGCTTGATTTAGCATCCGTTGATGGAAGGATGAGATTGCTCTATGATTGCATAGTCCGAGATATTTATATCTTGTGTGTGTGAGTGAAAGAGTGAGAGTGAGTGAGAGAGAGAGAGTATTTTGAGTCTGAATGGGAGAAAGAGAAAGATAGAGGAAGGTGGGTGGGCGGGCGGGAAGGAAAAATTAAGGGCGGGCGAGAGAGTGGACAGATGAGCACAGAAAACTGGTTGGGCAGCCGTGTGGGAGAGTGGCAGCCGTGAGAGAGGGCATGTGGATACACATTTGGGCTAGTGGGTGAGTGGAAGGGCGAGCGGGCTCACGAGCGGGCGGGAAAGTGGACTGGTGGATGTGAGAGAGAATGGTTGGGGCGGGCGGGCGACAGAGTGGGCTGGTGGGCAGGTGGGAGAATGGGTGGGCGGGCGCGGGCGAGAGAGTGGGGCTGGGTGGGCAGGTGAGAATGGGCGGGCGGGCGCGGGCGAGAGGAGTGGGCTGGTGGGCAGGTGGGAGAATGGGCGGGCGGGCGCGGGCGAGAGAGGGCTGGTGGGCAGATGGGAGAATGGGCGGGGGGCGCGGGCGAGAGAGTGGGCTGGTGGGAGAATGGGCGGGGGGCGCGGGCGAGAGAGTGGACTGGTGGGCAGGTGGAGAATGGACGGGCGAGCGGGCGGACGAGAGAGTGGGCGGGTGGGAAGGTGGGAGAATTGGCGGGGGCGCGCGAGAGTGGGCAGGTGGGAGAATGGACGGGCGGGCGGGTACGGGCGAGAGAGTGGGCTGGTGGGCAGGTGGGAGAATGGATGGCGGCGGGCGCGGGCGAGAGAGTGGGCTGGGTGGGCGTGCGGAGAATGGACGGGCGGCGGCGCGGGCGAGAGAGTGGAATGGTGGGCAGGTGGGAGAATGGACGGGCGGACGGGGTGTGGCGAGAGAGTGGGCTGGTGGGCAGGTGGAGAATGAACGGGTGGGCGGGCGCGGGCGACAGAGTGGGCTTGGTGGGCAGGTGGGAAGCATGGACGGGGCGGGCGCGGGCGAGAGAGTGGGCTGTGGGCAGGTGGGAGAATGAGCGGGGCGGGCGACAGAGTGGGCTGGTGGGCAGGTGGGAGCATGGACGAGGGGTGCGGGCGAGAGAGCGGCTGGTGGTCAGGTGTGAGCATGGACGGGCGGGTGGGCGCGGGCGAGAGAGTGGCTGGTGGCGGGGTGGGGAATGGGCGGGCGGGCGCGGGCGAGAGAGTGGGCTGGTGGGCAGGTGTGAGCATGGACGGGCGGGCGGGCGCGGGCGAGAGTGGGCTGGTGGGCAGGTGGGGGAATGGGCGGGCGGGCGCGGGCGAGAGTGTGGGCAGGTGGGAAAATGGGCGGGCGGGCGCGGGCGAGCACGGGCGAGCCGGGAGGGAGCGATCGGGCGGGCGGGCGCGTACGGGTGGGCGGGCGAGCGGGCGGGGGCGTGCGTGCGTGCGTGCGGGCGGGCGGGCGGGCGGGCGGGTGGGCGCGTGAGGGGGCGGGCCCGGGCGGGCGGGTGGAAGGGCGGGCGCGCGTCTCTCTTTTGTGTGGAGCCGTCCGCTTGGCGGGGCCGCGACGATTATCTGCCATGTCCCCGCCGCGGGGCGGGCGCACCGGGAGCGCAAGGTAAGGCTCCCGGAGGGGTGGTGTGTGGGGGAGGAAAATGGGCCGCGCAGCGGGGCTCAAAAGGGCGCCGCGCTGATGAAGCTGGCCACGTGACTGCCGGCGGGCCCCGGATCATCCTCCCCCAGCAGCCTCGCGAACACGCTCCTCTTCTCGGAAAGACTAACGCGTCTCGGTAGCAACATGTCAAGTGCAAGACTGTATTCGCGAAATTACGTTATTGATTCCAGGAAAGTCATCAGTCGCGTGAAACATCAAAGCGAAGCAATTTTCAAAAATATCACCCGCTCGTAAATTAAACTTACATATTCACCAAAGCAGAATACAAAGGACATCTCTGTGATTTCCTGAATACTGTGCTTGCTACCACGGACGGACCCAGAATATTGGCGTCGATTTGACACTCAAGTTAGACGATTTAACAGCTTTTTAGAGCTATGATTAATTTTAATTTGTACATAACCTGGCTTTTCCATATAATGTAAGAAATGATAATGTAATGATCCAACGTTTCGAGACCAAAACCCCATATGCAACGTTGCCAAAAGGTGGCAAAGAATAAACGTATCTGTGGAGTGCAACGGTGCCGATAGAAACATGTTTGTAAATCCAAATTAAAATAAGAAATTATAGCATGTGAGATTTAGGGAAAATTGAATATAATCATCCGATAGAGCAGAAATTATAGAACGAAATAAAACAAACGGCATGAAATTCGGTTAACACATTCGGAAGTTATAATTTGAAATATATTTGGAATTTTTAATAAAATGAACTGAATATGGCCATTGTTGTGTTAGAAAAGAAACATTACAAACAGGGTTTTTGAAGAATAATTACCAAACGCACGGACCGATTTGGTTGAAACGTTGGGAAAGAATAGAATAAAATACGGGGAAGACGACAAAATTAACATCAACTTTGTCGCATTTTCGGAAGCGAAGTAATCATAAAATATGTGGAAGTTGGAATGAAGTCAAGAGTGTAAACAAATGACGCCATGCTGAGAAGTTAAGGAAATCTTCCAGAACCAACAGAGCAAGCGTGTGTCAATTATTTGTGACAAAAATCTGTAGTAACAATGTAAATTGTGAAGAAAGAATGCAGATGTGAGGCAGATGTGTCGTGGACATGGTGATGAACGCTTCGTGTACGTGAAATCGGTGTGTCGTTAGTTTTTTTTGGAAAGTGTAAAAATAGTTAAAGAGAAGTAACGTCGAAAGATTTATAAAACTTTTGGAACATTAGAAAAGGGAGCAAAAATTTAAATTCATTGAATTCATGTTATTTTATTAGTAAAACTTCAAGCAATTACGGATAATCAATTACGTTGTATTCTAGTGTGAGGAAATTTGGCGCGGTAAACATTTTTATTATGGGACTTAACTGAATCAATACACATCAGTATAATTTAGACGATTATTTTCCAAAATAAATGGAAATAAGCAATAGAACTTTTCGAGAGGTAACGTGTTTGACGATACGCGAAAAGTTGTTTCTGTTTTCGTGTTACGTATTTTGCCGAGCAGTACGCCACAAACATACAGAATTTATTAGTCGGTGACAGGCTAGCGGCTGGACTTTCACAGTTAGGTGAAACATAGTGGTTGACGAGAAGTGGTTCTCGGAGGCAACCGCGAGTAAGAGTAGCCGTCGACTGACATCGAGGAGCATTGGACAGCGGACACCGGACGTCTCCAGTACGACAGATGAGCTGAAAAAAGGGAAGTGAAACGCATATGCATGTGTGTGTGTGTGTGTGTGTGTGTGTGTGTGTGTCGGAATTCCTTGAAATGCTTCGTATCAAAACGCATCCCATAATTAAAAACAATTTTGTTGAAGATCAAGTTTTGTTAGTAGGAATAAAGTAGAAATAGTTAGAGGAAAATAGGGAATGCGCATTCGAGGGATGAATGTGATTTTGATATTGTCTGTGTTAGTGTGTATGAATGATTTTTTGTTATTGTGTATTATCTTGTTTTTGTTTTTTTTTTCTTCGTTTGTGTATGTTGATGTTATATGATATTATATGTTAACGTAGAAAGGAAGACGGTGAATTATCACCGTAGAAATGGAAATAGAGTAAAGTTAGAAACGTAAATAAATGATCGAACCAGAAATGCGGTTCGTTTTGGATCAATTGAGATGTTTGTAGTAATTTAACCTAGCACGCACAATCTAGTTACCTCACTGCGATTCCTGTATAGGAACGCCAGCGTATCCACGGCAGTAGATAGTTAAAAGGGAAAAGAAAAAAGGGGATTTATTATATATATTTGATAAAAGCGCGGGCATAGATAACGTAGAGAAGTTAGAGAATAAAATTAATGAATGATAGGAAGATAGCAGGAGAGAGCAGGGAGAGAGTGTTACATTACATTAAATGGCGACCCAACGGTGGAATAATATCAAGGGGAAAATCAATAAATAAATAAATAAATAAATAAATAGATGATAGCAGACAGAGGAGAAGAGATAAATAGATAGCTGAGAGTAAATAAATAATAGATGAGAGAGTAGGATTCATTATATTAAATGGCGGTCCAACGGTGGGGCAAATAGTATAGATAGTAAGAAGAAAGGGATTCATTGTGTGTATATATATATATATATATATATATATATATATATATATATATATATGTGTGTGTGTGTGTGTGTGTGTGTGTGTGTGTGTGTGTGTGTGTGTATTATCTATAATTCCGAAAATCTCAGTTAAAAATATAATACTCAATTTAATCTAAGTATTTCAATTGAATTAGTAATAAATAACTATAAAACATGAAATAAAATACCTTTTAAATTTAGGGTAAATGAATTCGTTATAAGAAAGCTTTATGGCTAATCACTCCACCTATTATCTTTCCCTATAAAAATTCTAATTGCGCCACTGGATTTAATAAAACAACTTGGTTAAAAACTACACAGTGTAAATAGTCTGTAGTAGAAACCTTCAACTCCAGATTTTAGACCAATAACAAGTTAAGTCACACTCGCTATAATAGCGACCTGTATCCACTCCATCTCTAATTATTTACACACTTATATATTTATTTAAAAATATAGAGAATCAATAACGATTTCTTAAAGAATACTCAACTTTGACTTAATTATCATAAGCATTAGTGAATATGAACACATTTGTATGTCAGGAAAAGCATCATATTACGCGCCTAAAGCTTGTGTTTATCTATCTGAGTCCTCATAAAACTGCAAAATAATCTTTATTTATACTTTATGATGGTGGTAACCATAATATTTCATAATCGATTACGATAATATTTATCATATTTAAACATTTATCTTCGTATCTTTTAGTACCATTCAATTCTGGAAAATGGATTCATATTGAAATAAACTGCAATTTATTCAAACAAACTCGGTCGAGGAATCTGAAAAGCAAATATCTTTCTATCTTGCTACTTCATTGCTAGAATTGGCTCAATGAAAAATCATATATTCATTTCACAAAAACATGGAAATTTATTAAACAATTTAAAACAATTTTGGTATTGTATAACTTTACCCAATATAAAATTAAACGTTTGTCATGACCGTTCCAACCTTGTCTTCGCGCGCTTTGGACCATCTTTATCCATCTCCGACGCCGCCGTCCTCAGGTCCAGACACCATCTTCTCTCTTCTTCTCTCAGAAGCACACTTCAATCACCGTTCATCAGATCAATAAACTATTTGCTGCTAACATTCCAGTCCAATCACTGACAACTTCGCCCAAGCCCTCAATGTCCCTCCAACTCGTTCACATGAAATATTTTAAGTTCCACTGTCACACTTAGAGTTCCAATTTTGATGTTCTCTCAATATCCATCCCCTAGTAGATGCTTACAAGTCCCCAAAGAAAAAAAACTCCTAACATTAATTGGAGCACGATCCGTTCATGAGCACGGCATCAGTCAGAATGAATGTCTCTCGTATTCTTTCAGCCCTGCAAAACTCGGTTCATAAATTCGATTGTTTATTTGCAGATAACATTTGATGTACTTTCGTACCTAGCCAATCTCTAAATTTCTTGCAAAACGAACTAGCCGTCTTCACGACTGTCACTGCTTTTTCGGCCAATCCCAGAATTCTATATAGAATTAACTAGCCGTCTCCGCGATTGTCACTCCATGAATATGTTGACCTTGACGACGGCTCGCTTACCGTTGCTATGCTAGCATATTCACATAATTTATCCCCTTTAATTGACGCCATTTAAAATAAATATTGTACAATATTCAGTGACATATTGGTATGTCACAATATATATATATATATATATATATATATATATATATATATATATATATATATATATATATATATATTGTAACCGCCCATATGTCGGTTCCATTGATTTTTGAGAAGTAACCGAGAACGTCAAGACACGACAGATGCAATTATAGTGTTACCAAATTGCCAGAGATTGCGCCAGCAGTAAATGGTATCCCTTGCGAGAATTTATTTAAGTTTCTGAACGCACTCGCGTAGAATAGTATCAGAACCAATCAGAAATCACCCTTGAAATTATTACTAGCGCAAAGCACCGCTACGAAAAGCTGTCTCTTTGCTACTGGCCGCCGATCTGGATGCACCGAAACTGTTCGTGTTGGACGGAGAGGATAATTCGCTGTATTTCGACGATTAGAAGCTTGAAAAAGGTAATTCGTCTCATGTTGAAATAACGATACCGTGTATGAGAGAATTGAGAATTTTAAATCATGAATATTCTGATTCACGTAAGCGCATTACATTGAAATATAGTATTTTTCTATCAACGAGGAAAAAATATATTTCAACGTTCAAGAACGTATACTGAAGTAGAAAGCATGTGCTATAGGAAATGTTTCCTTCTATTTCCAGCTTTTTTTGTTTTTCGTCTTGGCTTACCACGTAAGAAATTCATTACGCGGAGATATTGCAGTCATATTGTATAAAATTCGGAGGACTGTAGAAGCGAGCCATCGGGGGACGTTTTCGCCGAAGCAAGGGGTTGCCACGACTTTGAAAGGATCTGGGTCGCCGTCGCCGCTCCGAGCTGTGGAAATATTTCTTCGAGACGACGTGTCGTGAGTCAGAAAGGCAAAATGTAAAACCACTAGAAATTCTCTTAAAAACTGTTTAAAGAAGCGAGAATTATTCTACAGAGATAGAATTCACCTCACAGATGTAGATAGTCGAGTAATTAAATTAATATCATTTAAACGTAATCTTTTACAATATTGCAGTCGTAAAAGGAAGCCAGATAGCTAATTCGTGTAAAGAATTGTAAAAACCTTTTTTTTTCGTTTTCCTATTAACGATAATAATCTACGTGAAATTGAAACAACTTCTTGTATATATTTCAACCACTATTCAAGTGACAATTTATTTGAAGGTGTATGTAAAGAGTATTTTGGTATGTGATTCTGTTTCAGTATTTTGTATTTCAGTATTATTACTAAAAGCAGGTTAAAAGACAATCCCGCTCCTGTAGGGTAGTTAGGACATATAAAACCATTCCTAATTTTTGGTATGACATTGTCATAACAAGTCACAGGTCAAGTAATACTACTAGGTTACTTAAGTGATCCGCTGTTGGCTTTTTAGGGAATACAGTGAAAAAGTAGAGCGGTCCCAATATATATATATACATATATATATATATATATATATATATATATATATATATATATATATATATATATATATATATATATTTATTCACTATTCAAGTGACAATTTCTTTGAAAGTGTATGTAAAGGGTATTTTGGAGTGTGATTCTTTTTCAGTATTTTGTGTTTCCATGTAGTATTGTCTTGTGTACAGGTATTTTTATTGTGTTTTTTGTGAAGTGAAGGGTAATATAATTTTATGCAAAGTGTTTATGCGAGTGTTTAAATCGCAACTGCAGTTGTCAGGTAATCGTGTAATTGCTAAAGGTAGAGCAAGTGAATTTTTCAATGCAATGTGTAAATGCTAGATAAAATTGTATTCAAATATTTAACAGAGTATTTCCAGAACGCTGTTCATGGTTAAAAGATTAACTTTCCTATGTTTCTTTTATTACAAAAAGCAGGTTAAAAGACGAACCCACTCCTGTAGGGCATTTAGGACATATAAAACCATTCCTAATTTTTGGTGTGATATTGTCGTAACAAGTCACAGGTGAAGTAATACTACTAGGTTACTTGAGTGACCCGCTGTAGGCTTTTTAGTGAATATAATGAAAAGGTAGAGCGGTCACATTATGTCAACGTTATAATCATGTAAAAAGTTAATTAGATCAGTATTTTTATTTGTGATAGAATTAGCGTTCCAGTTTAGTAAGACCAATTTATTATTTTTGATTTTATTGTTATTATTGTTATAAATATTCTTATTATTATTATTTGCTATGTCTGTTGTTTAAACATTCCACGACCGAACTTCGAATGGTACTAATGATTGACGATATTAATGAATTTATGGAATTGGTGATACAAGTTGTGATGGAATTGATGATTGTGGAGAGAATGGGATTATTTGATTGAGGATCAGGTATGCGAGGTCTACTTCCGATGAGGGTATTATGACGAGGCGATGCGAGGGAAGGATTTTTGTTGGAGATATGAGTGAACTTTTCTGGTGGGCTAGTCCGCGGTAGACCCGGAAAGTGGATTTGTGATTGATTAGTAGGGGGAGGAGGACACGAGGGGTTGCCAGTATGTCTATTAATTTTATTTATAGCCTTGATTTTTCTATTACTTCCGTGTAGTAACTACAAGTTGAGTTGCTTACATCAACCTTGTGTCTGCCGAGACAGTTCGCAAACAGGGGATTTTCATTTTTTTTTCGGGACACTACCGAGAATAGTGGTTCCCGGCACAAAAAGCCCAATTGATTGGGTAGTTACAAGTATTTTTTGTATGTCCGTTGTCCAAACACAGTTGACATTGAATGGCACCGTTGTTTTTTCCTCTTTTCTGTAATCATTCGATGGTTGCATATTTGGTTTATTTGTAGTATAGTTTTGGGTGTTTCTGCGCCGTTGAATTCAGATGCTACCACTAGTATAGGATTGCTTTCGTTTTGTAGACTAGTGATTTTTAACTCTGAAGGGTGGTGCTATTTAAGGCCTGCAAAAATGTCTTGTTCCGATATAGATTGATGAGGGTTTTTCGAAAAACGGAGAATTTCTTGTTGGTCGGGTCCTTGTTTGAGTGGAATTTCCGTTGTGTGTGTAAGAAACGGAAATTTTTTAAAATAATTTTCTAACTTGAAAAAAAAATTCCGTGAGACGTAGAAAAGAAGCTGCGAAACAAATGGTTCATGTAATACCAGTGTGAAGCTAACTGAGCCACCCATTGGCGTTAAGTGAGCAATTAGTATTCAAGTTGTGCACCATTATATATTACAGAGAAATATTACAGTGCACTCAAGATTTTATTGTTTATGAAACATTTAGATACAAAATATTTTACATAACAAATCTTCACTTTGTTAAGATAAACTGTGGATTCGTTTATAGAAAATTTTGCATATCTATATGCATTGTCTTCGCAGTTTTGTAAGTTAAACCGCAGTGAATATTGTAAGTCTAGATAATGTGTTAATCTTATTCACAACTAACTTTTCTTTTCCATTTAAAATTTTTTGAAATCTTCATTACTGGATCTCAAATTTACACTTTCTAAATATTACCTTTTGACAATATTTTGTCAAAAGGTCTTAAGACACATGTGCTTGCAATTTTCGGATTATGATTTTTCTGACAGATTCCTTATTCCACACTTAAACAGCTGCTCTGGAGGGGAGGAGATCTGTGTGCGTCAACTACTTTGGCCACGAGTATCGTAAGTGTAGTGCGTGTTAAAGGCGGGAACTAGCGATATTCCTCGCCAGTAATAAAGACATTATCATTGTTATTGTTATTATTATTATCATTGTTATTGTTATTATTATCATTGTTATTATTATTATTATTATTATTATTATTATTATTATTATTATTATTATTATTATTATTATTATTATATTCCTGCCCCCCACGGAACGTGAGATCTGTTGTAGAGCTGCACGTTGGCTTGTAGGTTTTTCTTCTCCGGGTATTTTGTCACCTTCCAAGTTCTAAGCTTCCTACTGATCTCCCGATATGTGTTTTGTGTATCACATGTAAATGAAAGTGTGCATTCGTAATTGAAGAGATGTCAAGGATGAGGAAGATCTCTCGCCGTCTGTGGTCAGGTTGTTATGGTACTGCTCGGGAATTCACATGTTAGTGATCGGAGTAAACATGTAAAACTACCTAGAAGCGGGCTGCTAGAATATTCTATTCCAGACAGAGGCTAATGCAATCTACATGTACAACTAATGTCGAAAATTCGCCCTTGAAAGCTAGAACTTCCATATCAAGGACGCAACAGCGCCTATGGTTGCGATCATTGAGACATCTTAATTACTGCCCCACTGGATAATCCCGATAATTGTTGTTCTATATCTCGTTCTGGGTATAATACTCTTAGGAAGATTAAGATAACATATCCAATAAATTTTCTTATGTATTACCTGTGACATTTTCCATCTAATCCTAAAAGCTTTGGCACACTTAACACTATGAAATGATTGTTAGAACTTAAACTTAAGCATCATATTCTGTGTAATTTACCCATTTAATAAATCCCAAAACGTTCCTGATGTATCGTAAACAGTAAAGATTTTATTGATATGTAACTGTAAATTACGTTATCGCGAAAAAATACTCTTACTATTTATTAAATAAATTCACAAAAGGCGACGAAATCCAGAGACATAGCAGCTACAAATGTGCAACTGAACATATAAGTTGAGTTGGTGGAAATGAAAAAAACATAAGTCTAATCACGTATAACATAAGTATAAACAAGATAATCTAGTGATTCAAAATGTTCATGTTTCAATAAAAAGTTCATTATGAATTCATTCTTTACGAATGAACCATGGAGCTTTTGAAGTTAACCAGAAAAAAATTGTTAAAATTAATAAAAACTTTCCCTCACCATGTAAAAAATGCTGCATTCGTTAAATACAACCAATTAATTCATTTGACGTTACACAGAGAACGGACACGCAAAAATGTCTATGTTGTCTATGTTATAAAATACTTTGTATCATCGAATTGTAGTAATAAACAAGCAACTAAGTGTGCTCAGGTGCTACTCTGCGTGCAGCCAACCTCGTCGTCCAAACACAGTAACAATGTTGCAAATACCAGCAGGTAAACGTAGAGCTACTATTTGCCTGGGTCACTCAGAAAAAGAAATTGTCGTCAACCACATCACTGAAATTGTCACTTGATTCTAAAAAAACTACGGTGAATAATAATCCGTAGAATAAAATAAAGTAGTAACCGGTTATTGTGGCCAAAAATGATGTAATCGTCATTCCAGTCGAATAGGGGGTAGTATACGAATACAAAACGAACTGAAATTGCACGTTGAAATGAAAGCCGCAACACTACTTGTAAAGATTAAATTATTTTCAACATATATACTATAATTGTATTTATCACACATGATAAGAATAAATTCCCTGCTATACAGTAGCACCACTATTTAATTTTCATGTCTTATGTTCACGCCCACCTCCACCTCCTTTAAAACTGATATCTACCTCCACGTCTACTTCTATCTCTACTTCGTTTACTTTCACCTCTACTTTTTTTATTTCTTACTGTACTTCTACTATGACCTCTAAATCTTTATATTTAGTACCTCTCTATATTTAGCGCTAAATCTATCTCACCATCTACCTCTACGTTTATCTCCACCTTTTCCTCTATATCCACATCTACCTCTACCTCCACCTCCATCTCCACCTTTTCCTCTATCTCCCCCTCCACCTCTACCTCTACCTCTAGCTCTACCTCTACCTCTACCTCTACCTCTACCTCTACCTCTACCTCTACCTCTACCTCTACCTCTACCTCTACCTCTACCTCTACCTCTACCTCTACCTCTACCTCTACCTCTACCTCTACCTCTACCTCTACCTCTACCTCTACCTCTCCCTCTACCTCTACCTCTCCCTCTACCTCTACCTCTACCTCTACCTCTACCTCTACCTCTACCTCTACCTCTACCTCTACCTCTACCTCTACCTCTACCTCTACCTCTACCTCTACCTCTACCTCTACCTCTACCTCTACCTCTACCTCTACCTCTACCTCTACCTCTACCTCTACCGCTACCTCTACCTCTACCTCTACCTCTACCTCTACCTCTACCTCTACCTCTACCTCTACCTCTACCTCTACCTCTACCTCTACCTCTACCTCTACCTCTACCCCTACCTCTACCTCTACCTCTACCTCTACCTCTACCTCTACCTCTACCTCTACCTCTACCTCTACCTCTACCTCTACCTCTACCTCTACCTCGACCTCTACCTCTACCTCTACCTCTACCTCTACCTCTACCTCTACCTCTACCTCTACCTCTACCTCTACCTCTACCTCTACCTCTACCTCTACCTCTACCTCTACCTCTACCTCTACCTCTACCTCTCCCTCTACCTCTACCTCTACCTCTACCTCTACCTCTACCTCTACCTCTACCTCTACCTCTACCTCTACCTCTACCTCTACCTCTACCTCTACCTCTACCTCTACCTCTACCTCTACCTCTACCTCTACCTCTACCTACCTCTACCTCTACCTCTACCTCTACCTCTACCTCTACCTCTACCTCTACCTCTACCTCTACCTCTACCTCTACCTCTACCTCTACCTCTACCTCTACCTCTACCTCTACCTCTACCTCTACCGCCTACCTCTACCTCACCTCCCCGCACCTCACCTCAGCTCACCTCGCCGTACCTCCTACCTCACCCGACCCGACCGGCGCTCGGGACGTACCTCTACCTCACCCTACCTCCCCCCTACCTCTACCTCTACCTCCCCTCCCCTCTACCTCCCCTCTACCTCTACCTCGGCTCTACCTCTACCTCTAGGCGCGCTTACCGGGACCTAGTATCTCCTCTACCTCTCCTCACGCTTACTCTCCTAGTATCTCTCTCTACCTCTCCTCACCAACCCGTACTCTACCTCTACCTCTACCTCTGAATCTCCTCTTGTCTAAAAAACGCACTACCTCTACCGTGTACCCTACAACCACTTTGTCAGCTATATAGTTAAATAACTCCTAAACAAAGCATTTTAGGGCCTTAAAAGCTAAAATGTTGAGGTCAGAGGCCTCAAAGAAACGTTTCTCATTCCGTAACCTACAGGATGAGATCTTCTTGAACATTCTATTACATTTTGTTGGTCCGGCGCTTCTCGATTCCACTCCACCTGTTCAGAGCCTGTAGAATCTGCAACTATATGTGAAATTAAAGTTATTACTTGATATTCTACGCGATTGAATTATCGGGTGTACCTCTCTGCTCGGTAATAACAGTAAATAAAAACAGTTTAAGAATAGTTTGAATTCACAAGGTTGTATTGTTATCAATTGCAAGGAGACATACAGAACAAGTGACGGAGGATAAGACGGCCTTGACGAAAAAGATAGTATATTACTGGCTTAATATGGAAATGGAAAAATAGGGAAGACGATAGGGTTTAACATGCGAGAGTTCTCGCACGGGTACGCTAGTTTATACTATAAACTGGTTAACCCTAGATTACAGAGGCGTCGTCTGCCACGTGACACAACTAGTGTCGAAAGCTTAACTCACCCCCTTCCCCTCCCTCCCCGTTTCCCAAACTCTATATATCATTATTGTATGACTAGCAAGTGAAATACACGTATCGTTGTGCGCTTACCAGTTTCCGGCATACGCCATTTTAACACGCGTCGTCCAATAGACTAGGCCTTTGTAATTACGCGATATTGTAATTTGCAATATTCTAAATGTTAATGAAAACTCGAACTATATCGTACTTATAATTGCACTTTATTCTATGTCAGCGAAATCTAATTGGCGCGTAATTTTTACGAGATTGATAATGAATGAAAACTTAGAAGAAGAAAAGAGTTAGAACTGAGTTTTATTGTAACAAACTAGGTGATAAATCCATTAATCTGTGTATTTGTCAGTGCTCTCCAGCACAACATATAAAGGACACCCAAAACTAATTGTGAAGACAGAAAATAAAACAAGCGTTTCACGTTTTACTAATTACTAAACTTTTACCACTAAAACTTTTTTCTACCTTTTGATTCGACAACAGTTAATACCAGATCTCCGAAAAAATAGAAAAGTACTAGGTGCAGAGCTTGATGGTTCATAAGATATGAGAACCGTTAAAAGGTAATGAGCATAGTGTCACAGATTCAAAGAATGATAACAATTGATTCGTACTTGAAAACAACTCTAGATGGAGTGAGGGTCTTTGTGATTGATTAATTGCACCTGTGACAATATAGCTTCTCATGGCCGACGAAATTCAAACCTATTCGGGAGGTAGTTCCTTCGAAATGATACAACTTATGTAGGTTTTCCATTACCTTAACGGGAGTGATGCAGTGTTATATAAGATAACATACACGTTTGACTGTCTTGTTTATCAATAAACTATTAAAAAATATAAATGAACGAATCGGGATAGTTTGTGTAAGGTTTGGGTAGTGTGGTAGTGATAGTGAGTCGAAGACCTTTATTTCCAATGGAAGACTATTGCAGTGTTTTATTTCGTAAATACGTTTTTATTGAAGTCATGTACGTGTTCTTTGCTGTTATATTAATAACATTCAAGATAGAAACATCCCAGTCACAAGGACGAACATTGGCTGGCAATGATGGTGTAACAGTGCATAGCACTGCATCGATGCGTTTCCTACTTCATCAAATGATTCCACCTGCATGCACAATCACAGCTTTGCATGCCATCTCAACAGATTATGTGATGCTGCTACACATATCGGAGGTATTACACTCTCTCGAAAGAACATCGGTGATTTTAACACACAATTCTGTTAAGTCGTCACCAGACATTTTCACTGTGATCGTCCTTGACAATAAGAAAGAGCTCAGTGCCTTGGCCAATTCCTTGGCGAACACCGTGGTCAAAAAACGACTATCAGTGTTTCTACTTGTCACTGATAAATCCAACAATGCAAGTGTTTTTACGTTTAACGCCAAACCTGGAATTCGGATATTTTTTTCCCTCTGCAACAGCATTGTAAATACTGCAAACCAGCAAGAAAATAATGCAGGTGCACTTCGGAGTTTGAAATCGTTTTGCAATACCACGATGGAGGGGCACTGGAATGCAAATATTAAACTTTTCTTAGGCCAAGGTTATGTATCGCCTAAAAAAGTATTGGCTAATTCCTCTTATGCGAACTTATTAACTTACCAAACGGGAGGAAGGCCATCGATACACATCAAAGTGAATGAGATCGTCCAGTTTCTATTCCAGAAGACTCGAGGATTTGGTGAAGCGTCCATTACGAGGCACAACAGAAACTCAACTTGGTGTTATGTTCGATTGCCTACGAAACGGAACTACAGATTTCCTTCTGGCCTATAACTCCATTGTGCCGGAAAGATTTCAGTTCAGCGATTACACTGTACCTGTGGTCGCTTACCCTTGGTGCATTGTCATGCGAAGAGCAGAAACGATACCATTTGGTCTAATACTACTCATTCCTTTCACCTTGAGCTTCTGGACGGCCATTTCGTGTTCGCTGGTGGCAGTTTCGCTGGCGTGGCACGTAACGCATATCCAATCTCCAGACCGAGTTGATCCCACTATATCACGCGCGGCGATTGACGCATTCCAGTCGGTGGTTGCTTGATCCTGCAATCGTCCAGCAAGAACTCTACCGCAACGCTTGGTGCTTGGCGGACTACTTCTGTTCACTCTAGTGCTATCGAACGCTGATTCGGGACAATTACTTTGTTTTCTGGCCGATCCGCCGCGTTACAAAGATGTACAGACCCTAAAAGAAGCAGTACATGAGCTTCACAGATTAAACACAGCAGCACAAACCCCTAACGTATTTAACTCTGAAGAAGCAAGCAAAGAATTGCGTGATCTAGGAAAACTATTGAGAAACATAACTCTCCAAGAAAGAGTCGATCGTTTGAAAAGCATAGTTGATGGTGCAAAAGGAGCTTTAGTGCTCATAGACTCGGTGATAGAAGTAATGTTACAATTACGCGTGCTGTTCAGGGGAGAGCAAGGATCTTTACACAAAGTGTCTGATTGTGTTATTCGGCCCGGCCACATGGCGTACATGGTGCGAAAAAATTCACCTGTGTACAATGACTTTGTGAGGAGAGTTCTGGAAGTTGGGCTGTTCAAGAAATGGAAGAACACACAGTTGCATTTACTATTCGCACGCGGAGTGGTTGCTTTTGAGTCCAAAAAAATCAACCGTTTCGTTCAATTGGAAACAGCTTGCAGGACCATTTGTTGTGCTGATAGTGGGCTGGAGTATTGGAGCATTTACTTTCGTTGTGGAGGCGTGTGTACGTAAACCACTGCTTGAAAGAACGTGTTAAAAATGCATGAAAACTTGGTACAACTGAAGACTAATGTTTTCTATTTAAATTGTCAAAATATGAAGAACATGCTTGGTAAATGGAGATTACTTTCAAACAAAATGGTCTCCATTATTTAACGAAAATCTAATTGATAATTAAACGTTTACTTGCTAATTATATTGATGACTGGCATGTTAATTGTGTATTTTATTAATTTATTTATTGAGCTTAATGATTTAACCCGTGATCCAGTGTTGCTGAGGAGGAGATTTATTATTCGTAACAAATGAGAACATTCTCAGCATTCGTTGAAGATATTTTATCTTTAAATATATCAGTAGTAGATTATTTGTATTTTGACATTTTAAAAAATTATCTCGTGCTACACTCTTATATTAATTTACCCGAAAATATTAGAAACATATTAATATTGAAAACATTAAAAAAGACGTAGAATTGATTCCCCTGCTATCAGTTTTAAATATGGGCATTGTGTTGACATATACGAATTAAAGGACGTTTTGACATGATTTAAATGCACATAAACTCAGTAAAATACTTTTTTTTCGTTTTTTTCAGGCTTCATTAAAATTCAGAACGATGTTTTTTTAATTTAACCTCCACAATTTGTTAAATATTGCATCATGAAATCAATCATAATATCTATAATACATTTAATGAGAAATAAATGAAAATATGCTGACAAATTAAGACAACAAGATCGCATAATTCTGGGTCAACAGAGAAAAATGACGTTGGATGTGTATATATGTAAGTAAGAGTAGAAGAAGAAATAATTTCAATTAATTATTTGAAATATTTTTAATAGTCAACTGAATATATAAATATTTTATGATAAGGTATTTTTGGAAAGATAAAACAACTTAGTATGGTGCAATAGTGAAAGGACATAATAGCATGGAACATGGTAATAAACAAGTTAAAGAAGAAACTGTCGAGTGCAAGAAAATTAGGTTCAACTAAAATTTGAACAGAACGTGTTGTATCTCCGGAGGAGACAGATGTAAAGCCGTGAGGTAAATGAAATTTTACTAAAGAAATATTTATTTCGGGAAAGACAAAACTAAAACTTCGCAACGCATTCGATGTAAAATGATAATATTAATTGTGTGAATTTTGATTAACTGAATTATGCTAAAATGAAACTGATGGTAAAAATAAATCAGGTCGTACAGTCATCGCGATACGTGGTATTCGGATGACGAAAGTCATGAAACTAGTATAGGCGTGAACGCCCGAAACGGATGAAATTTAGTCACAACTGTGAGAACGCATAATATGCTGTTTCGGATATAGCAGCATGAGAGCTGATTTCAACGAACGAGGGAAGTGCTCGAAAATTAAGAAATTTCAGAGGCATTTAAGTAAAAATGATCAAGGTCAAGAATATTTAGATTGGTAATACAATTTAGTTTCAATTACTAATAACTAAAGAATTGATGGCCATCATCTAAAGAAAAGTATTCCAATTACCTGAAAATATATTTGAATTATTTAAAGTATATTATTTTCTCTTTTTTCACCTGGGTTTCAGGTTTGAGGGACATTTAGGCACACTATAATTGTGGCTGTACGTATTTAGAACCGTGCGAGTGCAATACGTTCAGCCCTCTGCCGTACACACATTGACCCAATCCTTATTTCAAACTATTTCAACATTCTCTGTTGCTCGAATTTCAGAACTGTTCTCTACATTTCAGAAATTAAATTAAGATTTGAACGTGGTTATATACAGGCCTGGCTGTATAATATCGCAGAAGTTTATTGAAACCGATTACGCATGGAGACGATTTCGAGTTTTTACCTAAACATCCGATAAGCTTTGAACGACGAAACCCTTGCTAAGCGTTCAGAATGATTCTAATAATAACAGTTCTAAACGCTCAAAGAGTAATTACTTAACAGTAATAAATGCAAAACACGTTGCTGGCGTGTCGTTGATCCTCTCCTTCACCGGTAAGTGATTGTTAAAAAATTACCACTTATTTCCCCAACAAATGCCCTACTGTGAGTCTTGTGGACTAGTGGATACGTGTGGTGATGGCTGAGATCTGGGGAAACGGCAAACCTTATTCCATTGTTCCAACTCCCGTACTATTTTGTTCTGACTGAGATAATTGGTGAGGAAGAGATACATTGCATGTATTTCTATATTCACCACCATATGAACGTGAAACACCTTCCCGCCGTCTTCCGCTGCCTACTGTCTGAGACCCCCACTCACACGTGCTTACCAAGTTAGTGCTTGGGTAGAGAGGGAGGCGAGTTAGGTCAAGTTGAAGCGTAGGAGCTACCTCCCCTCGCCTCAAATGACGGCAGCGGCAATGCGAATACCTTGGTCCTACTACCTTATGAGTCACACGCGCGCCCAGCCATCGCGGGCCAGTGCTCGGAGCCGAAAGGATCCCGCCCGCGCAGCGATGCGCGCTCCCCCCGCCTTAACTTTATGTTCCGGGGCCTCGCGCCAAATAAGGTGCGTAATGCGCGCCCGCCTGGTAACGAGAGGTCCGCACGCCACCGACTCTATCCCCCGCGTGCCCGTCACCGCCCCTCCCCGCGCTAGTGCTCATCCCCTCTCCGCTCTACTCTGCTCACCACATTTCATCATTCCCGCACCTTCTGCCTCTCTCTTTACTCCCTGGACTCTCGCTCTCCCGATACCCGCTCTCTTGCGCTCCTCGCATTCTCCCGCTTCCCGCTCCCCGCTCTCTTTCACTACTCGCACTGTCCCGCTGTCTTTCGCTACTCGCCTCTCCCGCCCCCGCTCTTTCTCGCCGCCATTCTCTCCCGCCTCCGCTTTGTCCCACCCCGCTCTGTCCCGCCCCCACTATCTCCACTCCCGCTCTGTCCCGCCCCCGCTCTGTCCCGCCCCCGCTCTGTCCCGCCCCCGCTTTGTCCCGCCCCGCTCAGTCCAGCCCCCGCTCTGTCCCGCCCCCGCTCTGTCCCGCCCCCGCTCTGTCCCGCCCCTGCTCTGTCCCGCCCCTGCTCTGTCCCGCCCCTGCTCTGTCCCGCCCCCGATCTGTCCCGCCCCCGATCTGTCCCGCCCCCGATCTGTCCCGCCCCCGATCTGTCCCGCCCCCGCTCTCTCCCGCCACCACTCTCTCCCGCTCCTTGCACTCTCCCCTTCCCGGTCTTTTCCTCAGCCCGCTCTCGTCAGCACCCCGCTCTCGTCTTTCTTCCCCTCCACGCTCTCTTCCGCTCTACGTTCTCTTCCACCTCCCGCTCTCTTCTGTTGCCCGCTGTCTTTCTATCTGCTGTCTTCCGCCCCCGCTCTCTACCACACCCCGTTCCACTCTCTTCACCCGCTCCCAATCCCCATTTATCCTATTATTCTCCGCTCCCCCTCCTTTCCTTAATTCCTTTTTTCCTCCGCTCCTCCAATCTTCGCCTTCTACTTCCGCATCCCACCCATTGAATTCCCACTCCCCGCTGCCCCTGTCTCTGGCTCCTTCCCGTCCCCACGCACTGGCGCACTCTTATTAGCGCAGCGCCATTTAACCGCGTAATAAGCGTGCCTTTTACGGGCCCTGCTGCACTGACCATCTGCAATCAAATAACCGAGCGCCTCTTAAGTGGTCTTGTGAGTATTCTTATTGAGAGCGTGAATGACCCATGGCACAATTTATTCAAATTATTTTCCTCCTTTTTTGGTCGGTAATGCATGTATCGATTCCATTGTACACTTTAAATGCTGGTTTCATGGAACTTCCGTAAGTCGAACAAAGATGACTTCAATTTCTGAATATCTGGAGTTCAATGTTCATCACTTTCGTTCTACGTAGTCCTGTATATTTCTTTAGTTTGAATATTAACAAAATATATATCATAAATCTGTAGCTGACGTTTTTCAGTTTTTTTCTCTCTACTTTTTTCATATTTATTAAGGGGAAATAGATTTTGAGTGAAAAGTAAAACCGTAAAATACTTCCGTATTTCCTAAACTTTGGTAGTGGAGGTACTAGAATTTCTCAAAAATTACTGTAACGCACGTTGTGCGAAGCTTAACCAATATGTCATTTCGTCTCTCGTACTGTGTCTTGCTCTCACGCTGTCTCCGACTCACTGTCTGTCTGTCTGTCTGTCTGTCTCTCTCTCTCTCTCTCTCTCTCTCTCTCTCTCTCTCTCTCTTTGTCTCTGACTCTTTGTCTCTCTGACTCTTTGTCTCTCTGACTCTTTGTCTCTCTGACTCTTTGTCTCTCTGACTCTTTGTCTCTCTGACTCTTTGTCTCTCTGACTCTTTGTCTCTCTGACTCTTTGTCTCTCTGACTCTTTGTCTCTCTGACTCTTTGTCTCTCTGACTCTTTGTCTCTCTGACTCTTTGTCTCTCTGACTCTTTGTCTCTCTGACTCTTTGTCTCTCTGACTCTTTGTCTCTCTGACTCTTTGTCTCTCTGACTCTTTGTCTCTCTGACTCCTTGTCTCAGTCTGTATCTGCATATGTCCCCGAGCCAACTGCGGTGCTGGGAGTCGTGGCCCGAGCGATTCGCCTCCGCCTCCAGCGCCGCTCCGCCGTGCGGGGGCGGGGTGTGGGGCCCGTGAGCGCCGCGGGGTGCCGTAGGTCGGCCGCAAACCGAAGCGAGTCCCTCTCTCCCTGCCTGGCGTAGGCCACGTCGTTCGCACATAAAGCATCCGGCCGCCATTTTGCTTTCAGATCACGCGCGCGCTCGCGGTCACGCAGCCCCTCGCCTCCTCCTCTTCTCGATGGCTCATTACGAAATGATTTAATTAACTCCGCCGCAATGGCTGAAACCCGCGCTCGGGGCGGCGCATTAGAAACTGTGCTGCCGCGGCCCTCGAGGATCCTGGGCACGTGGAGGTCGCGTCCTCTTTGCGGCGCTTGCACGTGACTGGCGGAGATTTCCTCCTCCCTCAGGGCTGGGGGAGGGGAGGTTATGACGTACAGTCGGAACGTCATAGCTGCGTTATCTTGACCGCAGGAACAGCACCCTGTACAGAAAAGACCTCTTCATTCCGCGTTACACGGTCAGTTTTTCGTCATTTTTCATCGGTGTAAAAAATTATGACCAGAAGGAAATGACGGACCCTTTGTGCAGAAATAATGTTGCATGATTCATTTTTCGGTACAGATTTTAGCCAGTTCGAGTTCCGTCCTCCTGGCGTCGCTTTGCAGAACTTTCGTTTGATATGCGTGTGGGGTAATGTGCTCCTTTTGTTCAGTTTCGAGAGTGATTAGTGTAGTGAGAAATAAAACATGTACTGTCTTCGTTTCGTTCGGTGCTTTATCTTAAAATAACCTAACTTGATTTGTTACCGTAGATGCGATGTTCACCTGTTTGAGCTTTAGGACTTTTTACTGCGTCCGGAGGAAATATTTTCTTTCCGATTACATTCAGAAAGCGAAATGATCGCGTACAACGCTGGATTTCGTTCATCCCCTTTGGATACCAAAACAGCACCGCGTACAAACAAACGTCTCTTGCCCATCGTTTTTCCTGTAAAGAAATATGACTCGGACAATTTGACATACATGTCACATTCAACACACAAAACAATCTCCATAACACACTTTATCGAAACAAATATGTATTCCTAAGGCTCTTGCAAGAGGGGCATACTCAATTTCCTGTGGCAATTGAAATGCACAATATATTGCCCAGACCTGAACATCCTTTAAATCAAGAATTAAAGAATACATACAAGTTCATGCAAACAATACAACATAATTACTTTTTACCAGCAATCTCTTGGAACAAGAACACGCATTGAACGCAGATAGCGCCTTCAAAATTGTGGAAAAAGAAAATAGATACTCTCACAGACATAAGTTAGAAGCCATACACATTAACAATTTATTAAACAATTCACATTTTTCACATTTCACACAATTCACATTTTTTCGACATATTATTTAAATAATTTGCAACTGACCACTGATTTAGATATGCATACCTAAGTATTAATAAAAATATGAATTTTATTAATAAGGGAAATATATTATTACTTTTTTAAAATGGATTACTATTGTAATCCCTGCGACCACTCGCCATACGATTCCTAGCGCGACCACTAAAGGGTTAAACGCCACCTTTTTTGAAATGCAGACATTGAATTTTCTGAAGACAGTAAAAAATATTAACATTACGCAAATATGATTTTTTCAGCTATTTTATTTCAACTATGATCCAATTATAAATTACATTTCCTTACTGTCATCCAAATTCTTTTGCAACCTCCAAACTGCCCCTTGTAGCAGCCACTTTAACATCGGGAAAACCAACATTGTTCTTACAAGCATTAAATCCCGTCTCCGAAAACATCTGTTTCGTCCTTCATAATCTAGAGAAATTTTTATCTCACCTCTCAGTCTCTATCATGCTTTCTTCTTCACAAAATTAACAGCATCATAGAGGTACCCAGTGGAAAAGTCCTCGATCAAAGATAGGGGTATGATAGTCTGAAAATTTACAGTTACTCGTAACATTCAGCCACTATCGATTATAGTACATGTTTAAAACTAATACTCACCTGTAAAGTGTTAATCCCACTGATTTGGTTAAATAAAAAACTATAATATTTACAGTGAAACTTATATCGAAAGTGGAAATGCACATATTAATCAGATTGATAATCGATTAATTACTTCAATAATCAGAGTTCGGTGTGGTACTCACATTCTCCGGGCTTCGAGAAACAAATCACTTGTGACACCAAGAGGAGGAGGGGCATCTGTGTAGGGCAGCTCACATGCCTTAATAGCTCCACTGAGAACCACGACCTCTAATTTTCATTCCGAATGCTCTCATGATCATCGATTTCTACTGTGTTTTCATTAGGATTATTATCTTTAAATCATTCTATTAAAATCACTGATATAAATCAGAGAATGATCGTATCTGTTCCACCTCCCTAACGTAAGTATTCCTTGCTTTCAGAACTGCCTCATCAGTAAATGGTTTCCGTGACCGCACAGTGTTCCACAGCATATACATCCACAGTAAAATGGTATGTTTTTAAAAAAGTCTTTGAAAGTCTATTTACTAACCAATTCGTATGATAATTTTTGTACCATTGGCTCTTCTAATTGTTGCACATTTTTTTTCAGCAGCCTGAATATACAAAAACCCAGGTGTAAGTATATGAAATTCATAGGTTTTTTAAAGATACATTGATCTTGAAATTATTTTTTAGCCAATATTTTGTTGTTACGAATATTCTTTGTGTTAAATAATGACATAAAAAGGCGTTTGACTACGAGATTCATACATTTCCCTATTACCTTCAGAATTGAGATCAGATAAAATTGTGATATGATATTCAAGAAATATGAATTCGAAAATACAGTTGCCGTGGTGGACCATCTATGGCAGAGCCGCTCACTCAAGTGCTCCCAGAAGAAGCTGTCGCTTGCTCTCTGCTCCTTCTAGCGGCTCCATCGGCAGACAGAGCGGATTACGTAATCTTTATCGATTAATTGATGTTTTTTCGTGTTTCCGGGCACGTCAAAAGCTTTGGTCATTAGTTCCGTTAGTACAGTGCATGTTTTTTCTTGAAAGATGACGGTGATCTTCCCCCGCTGAATGGCGAGATCCGGCGCCAACCTACCGTCGGCTAGTGGGGTTTCCCCCTCACCATGACAGCGGGGCAGCACCCCAGCCGGGACAAGCTCCAAGTTCCCAACCGGTCTCCCGGAATATGTGGTAGTGTAGTGCATATTAATGTAAGTGAACAAGGAAGAGGAAGGACACATTGCGCGCGGTCCATGGCCCGTTTGGTAGGATTCTGGTCCGGCATTCGCCTGGTATTGATCGCAGAAACCACGGAAAACTACCAATCAGAGCAGCTGGCCGCTAGAGTTCTCCTTGAGACAGCTACTGAATTCGACCTAGCTCAAGTTAGTGTCGAAAATCCTGCCGCCGCACGGTGTTTCGTTTGGCACATCTGGTTGGCCAAAATTAATATCTCGAAAACTACTGATTAGAGTTTTATGAAATTTTGCACACGCATTTGTACAAAGTACTTAAACATGTGTTTTAAATATATAATATGTATCTTTACATTTTCCTACAAAACTGCCAGAGTTTGAAATAGCATTGGCAATAAAACAATGGGTAATTGAATTAATAATTATACTGAGTGAAAAAATAACAAATAATTAACAGAATACTACTTTATGCATTTGTATAACTTTCTACAATGTTATTTGTTAGTATAATTAATATATAAATATAAATACTATCAGAATTGTTTAAACCAATTTCTCATTTGAGCTTTAATATTATACACTTTTGGCTTCGAACTTACTAGTAATTTTGAAATTGTTCAGAATCATAGGTGTGATCACATTCATCAAATAAAGATGGAGTAGCTAAATTTTTTTGCACTTCCTCTGATAAAAATACACTTTTTTGGGGGGGCTTTTTCCCAGGCTGGAAATATACGGATCAAAGAATATTAACAACCTGTGTAGGCATGAGGGAATTAATTTGGTTAGTGACATATTTTTTAATAGTTTTCTTAGTGAACATGAATTAAAAAGTCTGCAGTAACATGAGTACGAAGGCGTGAGGTTTTGCCATAAAAATAACCTTTCTTCCACTATTCGGCTTTTCCGCATAGAACTGTAATGGTATCAGCGATATACTAAACAATCATCACTATGAACCAAGTCTGCAAAAGTTTGCTTGAAACGGCTCTGATCACTACTTCCATTACATCCTCACTTAGAAATTAAAATAAAATTATATTCCTGATCTGATAATTGCTGAATAATTTCGTTCTGCACAGTGCATATGCGATTGACAGTGTGATTAAAACATTGTTAAATTATTTCTGCGGAAGATTCTGTAATAGTGATACTATTTTCAAGGGGACGACATTTGATTTGCCCTGTTTTTGCTGCATAATAAGAGGAATAAATAGTACAGTCGTCATCTTTCGCATTTGCACGCATTTCCTTGTATTGGTTCACAGAGAGTTTAAAATATCTATCATTATTGACAATGCTTCGCCTGCGGTCATTTGTCGAGGTTTTCTGTGAAGAAGAAATCAAGCTTTTTCATTTTTGTGGCCTGTTGCGAGGAGGCGGTACTTAGTTCCCAACGGTTGGTTGTATCTCTCTTGCCATGAGTACGTAAATTCGTTTGCGTAGGTAACGGTGTTTCATCCACATTTGTTCTCTCGGCTAGTTATTTTGCTTTTCTTCTCTTTGATCGCTCAATGCTTTCCCCAAAAGATTTGGTCGAGAGACCCACACAACCTGACAGTACTTTCGTATGGAATGGCTTAATACACAATGTCCTAAATCAGTACATGGCCATCTAACCACTTTCTATGCGACATTACGAAGGACCCTTTATTTATGAAGCACTTTGTTGCGCACTATCTTTCACTTATTTTAGCACACACGACGCTGAATGTGTGTTTTATAGATTATGTTACTTCTGTTGAACACTCCTGAAGATCTTAACACACCATTATATTATTTTAATCCACATCTCTGTCTGTGCGCGAATCAGTTTCGCGCAATACTTCCCAGAGCGCATGCCTAGTGAGTGAACGCACTGTCACTGAAAATAGGTGATAATGATCAGATATGCACTTCTTTGCAAAAAGTGTGACAATAATATTGTAAAGAAACCTTTTTAGAATGCATGTATATTAATTTCAAAGCGGAGAAATGCGGAGAGAATTTTGTAGCTCAACATTTATTTTCAATTTTCGAATACACGCACATGTTTTAAAGTCGAACTTTGGGTACGAATTTCTAAGCCTACTTGCCTTTGAAAATTACAAAACAATTTCATATGAAAGAGCATACCTTTCTGACGATTTTACTTCCTGGAATTATAAAATATGCATAAGGAGAACGCTACGAATAGAACTGAACTGCGTGCGCTTCCGAACAGAACTTTGCGGCTCGGCGCCGGCTATCATTGGGACGTAACTTGACACCTCCCCTGAGACCGAATCTTATGAATCAGCACCTTATAAACACCGAGGCCATGTGCCCTGGATATTTATCTAAAGAACGGATCAATAAAATCACCCAAAAGTGGAACTTCGAAAAATGGATTTTGGCCAGCTGGATGTCTCAAACGAAACACCGTGCGCTGTCAGACTGGAACCTAGGACCTCCCAGTCAGAGGCGCTGCAGTGACATCAGTTGATGCACTGAGCTACCGCTCCCAGTTCTTTTATCGATTGGCGGCATGCCGCACAGTAGGTTGCATCTTGTTTCTTTGGGGTATTTTCTTTTACTCGGGCTGAAAACGTCTCACTGCGCTGGGAAAGGATATAACGATAGAGAGGCAGTAAAATATGTTTGTAATATTTACTAGTTATAAACGTATTTTTGTGATTTGAAAATGAAAAAGACAATTTCAAATGTAGCACAAAAAGAAAAGTTTCTTTTTGCGAATTGCACTGGCTGTGCCAAATTTTTAGTTGCTAAAGAGTGCTCAATCCCATTAAAAAATTTAGTTGCAGCAACATTACACAGTTTATTATGCTACTGGTTTTGAAAACTATTCTACAAATACCGAAAAAATGTTACAAAATAAACTAATAATGGTAATATTGACAGCCAAAGAAAATTAAAATAAAAAAATGAAATTAATTCCTAAATCAGTTATTTTTCTTAATCCATTTTACATTGTTATCTGTAATGATATTTTACGCGTTTTTAAAGATAAAACCGCTCACAATTTTACGTTGATCAAAATATACTTAACATCCGAACTGCATTCCGACGCACTTTCGGAAAACGTTTTTGAGGGACTTCTCACAAAATTCTAATAAATATTTTTGGTTGGAAATATTTCCCTAAATTCAGCCTCTCACTGCAAATCCGACACTTCTCCAGAAAAATCACAAAGAACAAAGTCATCATCAAGAGAAAAAGGTGTAGTAAATGTAATAAATTATAATTGCAAATCAAACAAATCCCCAAATCGGGTTTGAAATTCCTAACGCAATGTTTTGAATACATCTACATACTCTCCAAAATTGATGCGTGAATGTGTGACACTGAAGATAATTTTGAAAATAGCGAGAGAATCTTTTTTACCAAAGAGACAGTTTTAAAATAAATGAATTAACATAATTTATATTGTTCTATTTTACTGCTAAAACAACATAGAACAATTAAAATATATCCAAAACTCACTTCTTGAGAAGCATTGTTTATCATAGCACTGCAAAGTTCCCATCGTTCTTCTTCAGATTACTTCTCATTTTCAGGAGCATGATTAATCGTATAATGTCGTTGCAAATTAAACTTCATGAGATTAAGCACTTTCTTATAAACTAAATATTTGGCATAGATGCCGCAATCTGCAAAATGGTACTTTTCTTCGCATGCTGCATTAAAAAATTGTCAGTGTAGAGACTTCGGTTTGTGACGTGCTGGCATCGACTTCCATATTTCCGCGACTGGAGTTATTGGAACACAGAGATGTTTATCGCAAGTTCCGCGAGGCTCAGGCTCCGGTGTTGCGCTCTCGATAGTCAACACGGCTTCGCGGTCCCCAATCGCTTCGCTTCAGCAGCCCTGATCTATGGCGATTCATCTTAGCACAGCTTATTCCTACCGTGTATTTCAAAATAGGAGGTACAAGTCAGTTGAGTAGCAGTGTTGCATCAGCAGAAATGAAAAAAGTTCTTTAAACTAAAATATCAAGTAGTCTGAACCCTACAACTACAGCCCTTTCACTGGAAAAAATATTTACAAACAATATAGAACATAAGCATCAGTAACGGTTGGAGTATCGCTGTTAGTTATATGGCAATGCGTCGAAGTCGAGCTTCTTTGTGTCGTGTTGATCAAAATACAAAGTCGTTGCATCAGGAGAAACGAATTTTTTTTTTTTTGTAATAAAATATCAAAGTATGCCAGACCCTTCTGGACCCTGCCCACAGAAAAATCGTAGTCGCTCCGCCCTACAAACAACATAGTATGTAACCATCAGTAAATGTTGAGTTAGTGACCCTCTTTCCGGGAGACTCGTGAGGTCGTTTGAGGACGGCGTGTGCGCCGCTCTCATCGCCAAGGACCTTGATGCCGCGCCGCCGCTGTGCTTGATTTTCCACGGGGAATTGGTGCACCGTGCAGAACGGAATTCCACAATAAATTACCTGGAACAGCAACTTCATCGCCATTTTGTTCGTTCGCGATGTAAAAAGCCTTAATGAGTTTCTTTCTTGCGTCGTAAGGGTGAAAGGACGAGTATGACGGAGGCGAAGGCGCGAGGTGGAGGTTGACGAAGGTGACGGCGTTGAGAGAGAACGACGTCTGACCCGGAAGCAGGAAGGAACAAGATACCATCCGGAAACGTTTCTAAGCCCGCAGACATTTCCGACCGACCTTCTCAAAATGATTTATATTTGAAAGTAAGTGGAAGTAATTAAACAATATTTAAAATGATTTTTTTAACATTCAACAACACTTATAATATCGTGTTTCTCATAAGAATTATTCATTCCAGACAGTACTTCAAATCAGTGTCACATGGTAAGACTAACAGCAATAACTCGACACAGTTTCAACAAACAATTTATTGTTCCAATAACTTTCAGCAGGGTCGTTAAACAAAATACAATGCACGCCGGTGTTCAATATCCAAAATTAAGCCGGAAATCAAATCAAAAGTCTACTGAACCACCTGTGGAAGAAAATACAACGGAAAGATTAACCAGGGGCCGTCATACACAATAATCCTGCAATCCAATAAACACAATAATAAACTGGGAGAGGTGGCTCAGTGCTGGCTCACTGATATCATTGCAGTGCCTCAGACAGGGAGGTCCTAGGTTCGCGTCCTGACGGTGGAAGGATTTTCGATACTAGGTTGTCAGCTAGGTCGAATTCAGTCGCAGTCAGGAGGAGAAATCTAGAGGCCGGCTACTCTAATCGGTAGTTTTCCGTGGTTTCTCCGATCAACACCAGGCGAATACCGGAGCAGTACCCTACCAAACGGGCCACGGACCGCGCACGATCTTTCCTACCTCTTCCTTCTCCTATACTCACACCTTACTCACACACTTACATTAACATGCACCACATGCCTGGAGACCTGGTCGGGAGCTTAGAGCTTGTCCCGGCTGTGGCGGTGCCCTGCTGGTGGGAGATACCTGGTTAGGAGAAACCCTGTTAGCCGTCAGTTGGTCGGCGCCGGATCTCGCCATCCAGTGGGGAAGATCAACACAACCTTTTGATTAAAAAAAACATGCACTACACTTACGGTACTAATGACCTCAATAGTTGATGCGCCCGGAATCACGAACAACCAACCAACCACAAGAATAAACTAATCACACCCAGTATCCCGTCAAGAAGGCGTTGGCCCGGTACGGTCCACGTCATACCGGCGACCGGCGAAGAGAGGCGTCACCTCGCCACTCAAGCGCATTCCTCCGTGAGGGATGGCAAAAACGTCGATGTTTTCCATCAGAAACATCGATATTTTCCTTTCTATGTTTTCCTCACATCGATATTTTGTTGCAAAAACCAATGTTATTTTAATTTTTTTTTAAAAAAGGGTTTAGCCGCGTTCTAGAGTAGCAGCAATCCACATCAATGTCGTTGTCTTGCGTCATCCTTTTAATCACGCTGCATATTTCGCCTGTGCAATCTGAGAAAATTTTAGGTGGTTTTACTTCGATGGTGTACGAATGGAAGGAATTAAAGGGTAAAGTAGCAAAATACGATGTTCTTTATTGTTATTTTTTTTTCTTTACATCCCATAATAAGTTTTATTAACATACTACTAAAATGCTGGTATCCAAACAATAAAATATATCCCATTTAGTACTTTAATTAAAAATGGATAGGCAAATAACATTTTATTAGCCTACTTGCTGAAGTACCCAGCGTTGCTCGGGCATTTATTGCAATAAATTATTATACAGGAAGAGGAATTCAATCTTTTCATGCCCTGCGGCGAGATCTCTATATCTTCCATTGTATCCCTTCTCCGGCCTACTCCCTGCCATGGTCTGCCCGGCCACGCCACGATAGCTTTCTTCTTTTGACCCCCATTTGGAAATTTCCGGATTACCTCGCTCACTTTTCCACAAATAATTACATTTTTCTCATTTGAAGTTCAAGCTTCTAAACATTCACTTTATAACTAAAAGCAATAAAAAATTCTAAACTACATAATAAAGTACTTGTACTCACATATACAATTTGATTTTGTGGAGTTTTATATAATATTCCAACGCTATCAAAATTGTCACGTTGTAAAACTTATCTTATTTTTATATTTTTTCTTCTATTGTATTCATAAAGAACGTTTTGAAATTTATCTGTCAACTCGAGACCTTGAAGGCACTTACTGTTTTAAGCTGAGTATAACATGCGGAAGTTCATGCACGAGTACGGTAGAAGGTAGATCCAGAGTAATAGTTATAGATGTCATAACGTAATTGATGATTCATAATCATAAAAATAAATGAAAATACTTGTATCTATTCTGAAACACAATTACCAGTTTTTATAATTCTAAAGATGACAAAAATATATATGTTTAATGTCCTGTGTGATAGTAACACGTAGTATAAAACTTATTTGTTCAGGTAAATCAATTCATCATACAACTGATACAATAGAAAACTAATGATCCACCAACATTACATTATGTGTAAATAATAAATTGACAATGCACTGAGCCATATAACAAAACAATATTAGCATCATTATTTTATCTCAAGTGATAGAGATTATGGATCCTGAAATATAAATAATAGAAACCAAAGACTCCCAGATATTATTTGCTTAGACAAATATTTTTAGACCAATTAATTTTTGCTTACTTTTTTAGAAATATATGAATGAACTCATTCATTCGGAGCAACTGATATGCAAAACAAATTTACAGGTCAGTCTTAATATGTAAATGATCATTCCTAAATTACATACCACTGCACAGAACACTGTGTGGCAGCCTGCTACGCCTGGCAGGTCCCTCATGAGTTTATAAATACGGCCCTAGATGTGGTTTGGTAGTGTCACATGTATCTTCGCGCGTACTTTTTCATTATAGTTTTGTAGAGGAAGGAAACCACTGGATCACCCATGTGATGCACGTGCCCAAATAGCGCTGTGAGGCTTTACTCAAGTTTCAGGAGGGCGCCTGAGGTGAAGTGTTCGTAAATTTTGAAAAATATTTGAAACAATGAAACCAAAATAAAAAAGTGTCATGATAGTCATGAGTCATGAAATATGAGGAACCTTTGGTTTTCAACAAGTAATAACCACATTAACATTTATAATGTATTCAGTTTGACCAACTTGCTATGGAATGCAATGACACTAAGGTAGTTGGTCTCCTTTATTGCGAACTATTTTTTCTAACATTTTTCAGAATAATTTGAAACAACAGTAAATTACTGCATATATGAAATTATGGAATATGGAATAAAAATTAAAGACTATCGTCTTGTGACAAAGTATCTTTCTTCTTATTTACACAATTATGCTGATCAAATATTCCAGTAAAAGAAGCTTCTTGTGTATGTGAAGACGACTTTTAGCGAAACTGTAGAAATAAAAATTAAAATAATTTTATCTGAATAATAGCATCGATAGATTAGCTACATGAAAGTGCACTCAAAAAGTTAGTGGCTCCGTAAGCGAAATAACATGTTATTTTTTGTGAATTCTGTCCAGGATTACTCACGGGGTTTTCAGAAAGTCAAACAGAAGGGTTGTCGTGTAATCGTAGAATTCTTAGAATGTACAGTACCTACGTTGATTTGCAAGAACTTGTTAATTTGACGATTGTGCTCCTGCATTTCACTCGTGCTAAGAACTAAGATAAACTAATGCTGGTGTTGCTTGTCACTTGTCAAACATTAACACAATTATATTAACCTTGTGATCTTTTACAAAATATTTCCATTGCCCAAACTATGATTTGTTAGTAGTTAATGAAAATAGAAAAAATAGTAAATGGAATTTGTTAAAGACGTTATTGAATAACATTAGTAACGAGCAGGTTCGAATTCGATGGAATATGATGGAAAATGAAAGTGCAAAAAAACTTTTACATCATAATTAATTAATCAATCACCTTTTAAGGAGATGATTGAAATTAAACAACCCAAGTAGAACAACCGTATAAGAAATCAGAAGGCAGATAGAGATAGGCATTCATAGAATATCCGGTAGTCGATGTCGGACGGAAAAAACTACAAAGGACGTAAAGAACATCAAACGTGTCAATTACAGAGATCATGAGAGAAAATAAAACAAAAAATATGTTAATGGTAAAGGAAACTGAAAAACATTGAACAGATCAAGGAATATAAAAATGACTAATAAAACCAGCCAAAAAGAAAATAAATAAATTTATTTTTAAAATCGTCACTGCTACTTAAAGTTGAATTTTCCAATCCTATCGCACGAGCTAGCAGGCGTCTACAGGAGTAGATACTGGCTCCGGCCGTGAAAGTCAACGCTCTCATTTAGCAGGCGTCTGTTGAAATTTGTTCCGCCAACGCACGGTCATGTGACGCGAGGTGCGGGCGCGACCGTCCTCCTTCGATCCCCGCCTCCGGGAGCTGACGCGCTGCACTCACGCCTAAAAATACGCCTGCGCCCGCGCCCGCGCCGATCCAGTTACTCGGCCACCGCTCCGCGCGCCGCTGCGCCGCCGCACACTGGTTCAATCGGGCCAAAAACCTGGCCATAATGCCAAAATTCAAAGTGCGCGTTCGGAATTCTCACTTAGCAAATCTCGTTTGGAAGACAATGGAGCACACTGCTTCAGCTGGTTCAATTGGGCCAAAAACCTGGCCATAATGCCAAAATTCAAAGTGCGCGTTCGGAATTCTCACTTAGCAAATCTCGTTCGGAAGACATTGGAGCACACTGCTTCAGATCCAGAATGTTATTTCAATTTTTGTCTTCCTCACGGTCTCGTAAAGCTAGAAACACTTGAATTCATTGATTCTTTACAACGATATTTGTGAAATTATTTAATAAATTGTTGCTGTATTAACTTTTTAAAATTCTTTTTGTATTCTTTTTGTATTTTCAAATAGAAGACACTTTTGACTTTGTTAGGTATATTTTTGAGAAAAAGTGTCAAATAATTTTATGTTTAATACGGCTCAATTCTAACGTATAGAACGTAACAATGTTAGTTTCGTATATTGTGGATTATATTTTTTGTCCTACGTATTCCTGCCTCAATGTTTTCCTTTATCAAGTAGAGTGCCCTTAATCAGAGTATCACAAATTCAGCTGCACATATCTGCATCTTGTTTTATAACCTCTTTACTGCAATGTTACATAGTAAGATTTAACACTAGATATCCCGAAATAGCCTTCTACACCACAGGGAATTATTTTCTCTCTCTATTTTTTTTGATTTTTACTTCTTATAATTACAATAATAAAATTACTGATATAAATTTTTGGAATTATAATAATATTAACACGCGACCGCGAGAACTATTTTATCCATATTTCTACACATATTATTATTATTTTTATGAGTCAGTTAGCCATTTCCTACCCGCCATTTTGAATTTTGAAATTTCATTCTGATATTCGGAATCAGTTATCTCCAGAACCCCATATGTGTATTTTTTTCATTTTTGTTTGTAAACAAATAGGTCCGCAATTTTAATTTTAAAATTTATTTATGATATTCAAATTCAGCGACCTCAAAAACACCTTGATACCCATTTTCACGCAAATCTGCTCGCATTTGCAATTATGACCAGGTTTTAGGCCCGATTGACCCAGTGTGCGGTTCCCCACGTGGAAGGAGACGTACGCCACACTAACACGCGCGACACACAGCCTCTCTGCTGCAAAGGCACGCGCACGCCTTACCATCCTCACCTCCGAGTTAGGAAAATCCCAAACCTTCTTCTTCCTATTCTTATATTGTTACACCCGTTTTTCTTCACCATCAGAATGACTCAGGAGATGTGGAAGTCCAACTGTCGATCCATATTTTCTTCGGTCTGCCTGAGTCGCGTTTTCCTGTAGGTTTTGAATCTCTCACAATCTCAATTAGTCTTTTGCTGTCCGACCTGGTAACGAGCTCATTCCTTTCTCTTCTTCTTGTTCTTATAAATTTTACTATGTCTGTTACGTCGCATTCATTTCTTATATCTTGTTTTTTTTAATCTATCTCATTTTGTTACACCGAAAATTGATTTTAATGTTCTTGTCTCTGATGTTCTAAGTAGAGTCTTAGTTCTATTATCGGCCCTTATTTCTGCTCCATATGTTATTATTGGCCTTATCATAGTTTTATAATATTTTACTTTGTTTTCTATCTAAAGAAATTTGATTCTCCATGTCACATCTTTCAAATACCCTTATGTTCTTCCTCCGTTCATTACTTGTTTGACTTCATTATACGTATTCCGGGTGCTTGAAACTTCAACTACTAAATAAGTGAATTTCATTACTTGCTCTATTATTTTATTCATTATCATCAATTTACACCGTATAGGCTCTTTTGAAATCACTATTTATTTTGTATTGTCAGATGAGATGGCCATGTTGTAATATTCTGCCCTTTTCGAAAATTTTTAAAAGAGTCTTTGCAAATTGTCTTCTGACTTTGCCAATAATACTTCCTCATCATCATAATCATCCGCATAACACAATATGGATATTCTCTCACTACCCATTCTATATCCTGACATTTCTTTTACACTGTCCATTGTGTCCCAACACTCCTGGGGCGGATGCTTGGTGGATTGAGTAGCCAAACATGCCCTTGCCGGTCCCAAGCCCGGACAAAGGAGGAGGGATAGTTGGCCAGACCAGCAATCTACCCATCGTAAAAACACACCACTGCTAATAGAACCACACATAGCCTCGGATTTGGACCGAAAACCGCAAACCATTATCCAAAACATCGGCTTAATTAGCTCAGGGTATCTGTTGATGTCACTACAGGGCCTCTGACCGGGAGGTCCTAGGGTTCCACTCCAGGCGACGCGGCAGGAGTTTCAACACTTGCTAGATTGATTGATTGATTACTAGTGACTACGAGCCCGTCAAGTGATAAGGTCATTAGTCCCGTAAGTGTAGTGCATGGTTTACTCTCTGGATGTGGGGGGGTTTCCATGTATCTCCCATCAGCAGGTCACCGTTGTCCCAGACGGGACATACTCTGTTCCCAACTAGTCTTCCGGCATAGTGTAGTGCATGTTAGTGTAAGTGTGTGCGTAAGGGTGAGGATAGGACAAGGAAGAGGAAGGACATATTGCGCGCTGCCCATGGCCCGTTTGGTAGGGTACTGCTCCGGCATTCGCCTGGTGTTGATCGGAGAAACCTCGGAAAACTTCAGATCACAGCAGCTATCCGCTAGACTTCTCCTCCAGACAACGACAGAACTCGACCTAGCTATCTGGCTAGTGTCGAAATTCCTGCCACCGTCAGGATTCGAACTCCAGGCAGCTCCTTGATGCTCTGTGCCACCTCTCGCAGTGCTAGGTAGATAGCCAAGTCGATTGCAGCCGGTTTGCAGGATAATTACAGCAGGAGAATTCTAGCTCTGATGAGTAGTTTTCCATCGTTTCTCTGTTCATCACCAGACGAGTACCGGAGAAGTCTCCTACAAACGGACCACAAACCGCGAGCACTCTTTTCCTCCGTCATCCTTATCCTATCCTCATCCCTTACTTCCACACAAACACTTACGCTTACAATTCATTACACTACCATACAAGCAGTCGGAGGGGGGCGGCTATGTGGGGAAAATCTCACAGTTCGACGGGTTTGTCTGCGTTGAGCCTAGCCATCCAGAGGTGGTAAGATCACCACCACCTCCCGTTATAAAAACATACACTACACTTACGGAACTGGTAATAGCAGATTATGCGCCAGGACTCACCAACTGTCATGCAAAACCAATTTCCTTGCTATGGCCACAAAGCCATAATAACATCTTCACAGATATGAAGAAACATTTTAACTAATATTCACTAAACAAAAAAAGAATCGGAACGTACAGAATACAATATCATTAAAAGTCAAAACGATGATTTTGCTTCTCCCATACTATTTGTATTACAAATATGTAATATTTATATTGCAGATATTGTGTCCTAACAGAAACCAGAATAGTTTGCAATGGTTTCTTCATTTTCAGGTTCAGTAATAATTTAATTAAATAATTGTCGGAGAAGAGAAAAAGTTCTTTGATATGCTGTTTTTTGCATCAAATTAGAGCCATATTTCAGATAATGTCAATTTTTTATGTGATAATTGAACAAACCTATTCTCAAAAGCTTTCCAGATTTCGAAAAATTTGATCAGAGATTATATATAGATTTTGTGCACTCCACTACATTAAATTATAGATATAAATGTTTGTATGTATTAGGCGTAATTGGTTCGCCCGCCAGCTTCCGATGTCCCCCAAGCCTGGGCCTAGTTAAATTCCCATGCTTGAGGCTAAGAATGACATGACACGAACTTTACATATTCTCTTCACCGTAACTGGCAAGATCCGCCTGCTTCAACTTTTCTTCATCACACAGCTACAGAAACTAAGACGATTTTAAAGAAAAGCTACAACTGAATTTTTGCCTCGACCGGAATTCGAACCCGGGACCACAGCACGGGAAGCTAGTACGCTGCCCATGAACCATCCCAGAGGCTAGACATAAAGGTAAAGTTTCAAAATTCAGAAATATTAATAAAAATATACTTAAGACACAGAATGGATTGTACTCTGTCCTTACAAAAAGATTAAAAAAATTAAGCCTTCTTGAGAAAATGTTATTTACTTACTTTTATTATGTATTATTAATATATCACGTAAAAGTGTTTGTATACATTATCCAACCTATTTAATTTTTTAAATGGGGAAATCAATAAAAGACACCATTCTTGTGGGACTTAGATTTCTACCAAGTAAAAAAACCGACTTCCACTTCCATACAGGTACTCCTTGAGGGCATTTCTTCAGGATGGCGCTGTCATATTTATCTGTCAATGCTTTTTCTTCTCTCTTTCTTTTGCATAAGTACTTTTGCGAATTTACGCTGTTCCCTGTCTTCGGCGATTTGAACATCGTATCTACAAGATTTTCTACTGTGAGTATTTTGTACAATTGCACATAAGATTCTTGTCTTGGTATTTCCCAACGCGGGCAGTGCAAGATAAATTACATACAGTCGACAACGGTTATAGTGAACTTCTGGGGACTAACATTTTTAGTTGACTGTATCCGAGATTCACTATATGCGATGTCAAAAATAAATAGAATTTCTCCATAATTATTGGTTTTATCAATAATGAAATGTAGCAAAATACATTAACAGCACAAACTGAATTTTTAATATCTTTATTTGTTCTTAAAAAATAAATTATTTTCAATTGTTTGCTTCGTACCTTTTCATTAGTAATTACCTTCTCCCGAGTTCTCAAGAGAGACTTCTTTAACCTTCACCTCAGGGGAACTTCTTCGATTATGACCTTTTACCGACGATATTTTTTTCAAGCTGCCTAGTGTTTGAATTTGTGGCACTGTGGCGATGTATTTTTTTCAAGGAGGAATTGAATTTCCAGGACGTTGATATTTCTACGTTCACTATAGCCGAGGTTCAGGTTCACTACAAGCAAATCTTCTCATGCTTAATAGTGATGTAAGTGAAGTTCACAATAACCGAGGGTTCACTATACACAAGTTCGCTATAAACGGAGTCGACTGTGTTTATAATCCTTGTATAATATAATATAATATAATATAATATAATATAATATAATAATCGAGTAATCTGCGCCTTTCCGTTCATAAGACCTTCACTCAATTTTAGACCGCTTCCCATTCACTATTCGAGGCAAATGATGTGTCATTCGACGCGTCTCGGTCTTCTGGTGGGGACTGATTATTTTTTTTTATCTATTCAGAAGTTTTAGAGAAATTCCTCTCTCCAGTCTTTTTTTACGTCATTTATCGCTGCGATCTGGCGGTGGCCATGCCAACTGCGTGCCCCAGCGGGATCGCTCCGATTGTTGCCATAAGCTGCAGTAAAAGCAAACATATGGAGGTAGAAAATAAAACGAAGAAATCTGTAATTAAGACTTCAAGATTCTTGTAAGGCTGTAATTATTCTCTTATTGAAATGAATATTGATCAACGTCGTCGGAGAAATTTCGAAACATCAGCTGTTTCAACGGAGATGAGACGTAGACAATATAATGGTTGTCAAGCTGTCGAAGGAGAGATTCCAGCGGAAAGTAGTCTTCTTCATTCCGCGACTGGAAGTACGTGGGAACGTCTTTACCATTCAACGTCGTTTTATTGCAACAGTGGACTCATGTCACATGCGTCTCTACTAATGCGGCTTTTCTCATGCGGCTTTTCTTAAAATAATTATGTAATTTTTTGCAAAGGCAGTTATTTTAATTCTTAAGGCAATCTTATTCTTGCGAATCATTGTATTAAACAATAAATTTTATTAAATCAATACATGGTGAAGGTCTGATGAACATTTAACGAAACTTGGGCGAATTACCTGCAAAACACCTGCTACACTTGACGCAGATACGAGAAGAAGAAGAAAATAATGGTAATAAGTCTTTCAAAATTAAATATGTTGACCGGTTCATTAAAAGTGAATTTTATGTGTTTCCTGGTGACTCAACAGGTTAGATCAATTTTCCAGTAAGTGTAGTACACGTTGTATCTGGTAGCCTTCCTCTCCCACAGGAATGTAAGATTCAGCGCTGGTCGGTTGTCATCTTGCGGGGTGTTCCCCATCACCAGCAAGACATATTTCCCAGCGAGGTATCGCCCCTGTGTAACGCAGTGTAACTGTGAATATAGGGAGGAGAATACAAGGTTGAGTAAGGGACGATAGCGTGCGGTTCGTGATTCCAGTGACGGTTCGTGCTTAGGCTGCACGGTTCCCTCCCAAATAATCGAAAAAGATCTTATAATATCTTAAAAATATACATTTTCCTGTCAATGACATTCAATATTCAACATATTGCAGCAATATCAACGTATATGAAATCATTATGATACCAATAAGCGTCCAACTGGGGCTCTCCCAGGTCTGGTGCCTGGTCAGGTGCCTGGCACCACGCTCTTGGATCTTGGCTGTATTATTGGATTTAGTGTTTTACTCTTTGGCCCTTCGATTTAACACTGGGAATATGCGCCCTTCGGTGGCGCAACCAAATGGGGTGAAGAGCGCTGCGCGGCGACCGAAGGAGTCAGAGGGGAATACTAATATTCTGTCTTCATCTGACTAGCTCACTCTTAGTAAATTGTGAATTTCGCGTATTATTAACAAAACACAAGTTCAGTCAATTATTGACGTTATTTAATGCATTATTTATGATGTTTAGAGAATTTATTTTCATTTCATATTAGATTAATTGATTCAAAATGTAAACTTGATGAATTCTTTGGGTACAGTTGGCCGTTCTAGAAGGTAGTCCTTTTCTGCCTTTCACTGTGGATGCATATTTACGCCTGCAGGTGCCTGTGGTTACAGTCGGGGAGCGCTGATGGGAATACGAGCGTGTGTGTGGAAGGATCTTTGTTAAAAAATATACCATGGTAGTGAAATTTTTGGAATAAAATTATTTTATTTGTGTAAAACGTGTCGAAGCAACGTGTCGAACGTGTAAAACGTGTCGAACTTATGTGTCTAGTGGAAATCAAATCCAAAACTATGTGTCGGAAGGTGTATATACCTGACATGGACACTACGCATAAAATTATGTAAGTAATGTTTCAATGTATAATTTAATTTAACTTAATTTTAATTAATTGACTAGAATTGCTTACATTTTTATTATGTATTCGTATTTTGAATTTTGGAAATCACATTTCCGTCATTCGATAGAGTTTGCGCCTCTAGTCTGATGGGGCACCAGCCGCCACTAGCTACGCATCACCTACGTCGGTCGTGAACAGCCGAACGCGGTCGAAGTCAAAACGTAGTTGCCACCGAGGCGCACCCATCAAACCACCAAACCACTCCCAGCTCCCCTAATCGTTATTCGCCGCCCACCGCCGACACGGCAGATGCGCCGGTTTGCCGCATGGGGCGCTAGCTGCGCCGCTCGAGTGCCGAGAGCTGGAGCACTGGAGGGTCCTCGAAGCGTCGATGAGGACCCGACCTCGCCATTGTGCTCCATGCCCTCGATGCTGTCCTCCATGTGACTGCAACCTCTCGCGCCTCTGATCCCTCACCCCTGCTTTCCCTATTGCCTCGCATTATTTTTTGTAACGAACAAGTACTGTTGAATAAAGTACAAACATTTCTTTGGGGTTTTATCGAAAAACATACAAATACTTACGTGCTTTTTACTATTAGTACTACAATAAAAGTATTTGGAATTGTAAACTACCTCAGGTGGCTCAGGGCGTCAACTGATTTCACTGTTGTCCTTCTGACCAGGATGTCCTATATGCCGGGTGCGAGCCCCGACGACGAGAATTTTCCACATAACTAGATAGCTATGCCGAGATCTACCTCTGTCTGAAGAATTCTAGCGGCCAGCTGCTCTGATTGGTAGTTTTCCGTGGTTTCTCCGATCGTCACCAGGCAAATGCTGGAGCAGTACTCTCACAAACGAGTCGCAAGCCGCGCGCGATCTGTCCTTCCTCTTCCTTTCTTATCCTCACCTCTTACACATACTTACATGTGTTACACTACCAAACATGCCGGGAGACCGGTCGGAAGTTTAGAACTTCTCCTGATGGGAGATTCCTGGCAGGAAAAAAACCGCAAGTCGTCGGCACCGGATCTCGACATCCAGCAGGGGAAGGTCATGGCCACCTCCCGCAATAAAAATCATTCACTACAACTAGGAGGCTAATGACCTTAGCAGTCGACGCACCCGGAAACACTAGTCAACAAATCGGTCGAATTTATTAACATAATACCTGTAACATTGATTCATGTTCGTGCATATTTTACATCTGTTCATATATTTCTCCTTACTTCAACGTTCTTTTATTTTAACGATACATCAATTCTATTCTTTATATCTCATAGACATGGATTGTGTCACCGCACTGCCTTTTACGCCCTTACCCCTCCTGCTTCCGTTATTCCGGCGGTTCCTTTTCCCCGTCACCGCGCCAGCCCCCTCCTCATCCCTGGCTCACGTCCACCGCTCCTGACTCCCCTCCCTCGAGACCTCCATACCGCCGACCAATCTGGCTTCGCTGCAGTGGCAGCTGACGGCGCCGTCAGCGGGAACCGCGCCGTGAAAAGTTTGTCGAATTCGGTGATATAATGGTTAGCGTACCGGGCTGTTGTACCCAAGTTTACGGGCCGATGTCGTGAATTTTTAAAGGCGAAAAAATCCTTCGTACGCCTTCCGTTTGAAGGGGATGTAAAACCGGCTGTCTCGTGTAGTAGATTTACTGCATGTAAAAGATCTTCAAGCCTAAAAGAAGCCTCTGAGATAAATTCTAATCGCCTGTTTCGTCGTCCATGATAATACATACTTTCTCCGCTAGGTGGTGAAAGGAGCTTAGCGAAATTTGCGTGGTCATACGGATGAGCGAGCCTGATGCCGTGAGTCTCGCCACGTAAAATAAGGCATTAACTAAAAATATTCTAATAGTTCAGAGATGGGCGGAGTTAGGGAAGCTGTTTCTGTATCATATCTCGTACAGTAATTATTTGGAAACCAGAAAATTTTATTAAAGGACTAGTATTGAAGTTGACTATCCGTCGTGTTAATATTACTTTACTGCTGATGACGCAGCGTCTTGGCGTTTGGCATTCAACTCACACACTGGCCAAGAATCAAATTTCTAATTCATCTTAATAAGCATCGTAAGAACACAGCATTTTAAAATTTCCTTATTTGTTGAGTTATTAAGGAATTGGAGCCATGGCTCCAATAGGTGCACCTATGATCGAGTTACTTAGGAATTAGAGTTACCAATCAAGATGTTTAGGCACTGGAATTACTACTGATTAATGTACTAAATAATTGAAATTATGATTGTTGAAGATATTCTATACATTGAGGAATTGGAGTGCCAAATGCACCATGTATTTGGGAAATCGAAAAAATCAATGTTTGACGCAGATAGTGAAGGATTTTTGAATAGCATAGAGAATTTTAACGTCTAAGGTATTATCCTGCTGTTCAGCCTCTGCGCATGTGCGAACGCCCACGTTACGATATTCCACGAATTAGCGAATGTAATCACGTGACCCATGATGCACGCCTTGCCAGTCATCTGATCACGCTAGGTAGAATTCGTTCCCTACTTTGGCAGCAGTGTGTGCTATTCTTTATTCTCATGATGTAGCGTCGTTTTGGTAACTTTATATTATATAATTACGTCTGTTTGTAGTAGCCATTACAGGTCCCGTAAATGACAATTAGCCTCGGAGTCGTTATATCCCGGGGTTCCTAGTCGGTCACCCAAACAGGAAACCGCGATGTCTCGAATTTTGTGACTTCACGTTCTTAGCGAATTCGGCTAGCAACGCCGGTATCGCGTTCATGGCCTTTCAGTAGAACCATCCAAGCATTCGCCTGGATGACCGAAGGAAACCACGAAAACCCATGACAGGATGGCCGGTGCGGGGATTGAACCCAGGCCTCGCGAATGCAAAAACAGCACGCTACGCCTTGACCCACTAATTGTGTTTGTACATAACAGTAATTACATTTGTTTAATGTTATAGTTATACAGTGCGCCAGAAAATCTCTCCGCAGTGACACCTTGCTGGGTGCAACAAACAGGTTTTAATACGAGCAGCGGCTCAGAAACGTAAAATGTGTACTCACCACAATCATAATAGATGCTAGAAGTATTGTCCCCTTCACTTGTTTCCCAAAGATCTGGTTGCTACCAACATAAATGCAGTTTTTAATGAGAGGTCCTGCTTCGATTCTCTGGGAAGAGGCTTTCCTGGCTCAATGTATATGCAGATCATCGGTTAGTGGGCCGCTCTTGGCCAACAAATGCGATTACAGGTAGATAGATAATTTATTTAATTTGCTTTGGGCATTAAGCCCCGTGGCAAATGCTTTACACTTACTTTACATTTAATACCATAATACAATAATGAATACTAAAAATACATACAATTCAATAAACAGAACAAAATTACTCCATTTAAGGCAGGCCTGCTAAATGCAGAGGCCCTTTACAGACTGATCCTATCGCTTACACTATTATTAGAATTTAATCTTAACCTAAAAGTGTTGATGTTTCTAGAAAAAGTCTCCATTAGTGCTGCAGGCAAGCTATTCCATGACTCAATAGTCCTATTTACAAGATGGTGCGACATTATGAGAATTTAGCATCACTCCGCTGTCACAGTTCGGAACTCCTTCCTTTTAGAACGAACGTTGGGCAACACTCTTTTTACTCTTCACGCACTATTGGTCACGTGGTTGGTTAATCACGTTTTGCGCCATGCTGTGCAAAAGGTCTCTATTAAGGAATTCGATTGTTCGGAGATCGTGATATGAACAAATCTATTCATCGGAGATGGCGGTCTGGAATCCGAGTGACGAGTTCAGTGCACTCGCCGTCTGCGTGGGAGAGTTTGTCCTTGCGAGCGCGGCTGGGCGGGGCGTGGCGGGGTGGGGGGGGGTGGGGGGGGCAGTGCTCCGCATGGCGATCGCGCGGCGAGCGTGGGAGCATTGTTCCCGCGCCGTGCCGCGATTTATTTGTTTTCGAGAAGATGCCCCAGCGGCAAGAACAGACCGCGCTATGTGCTTGGCTATTGTTCACGGCCTTCCGGCCGGAGAAATACGGCCTTGCACCATTGTCGTGGATTAGCACGACGTTCCGTGGCGCGATGTTCTTGTTTATGGTTTTGTAATGTTTCATAAACTGCAGTGAAAGTGAGCTAGTTGTGTTCAGATTTCTTGTTTATCCCTTCTTCTATGGCTTCGTTTTAAGAGCAAAACATTTATTGAATGTACGATTGATTAAAAATTCCTTGAACATTACATTAAATAAGATTTCATTATCATAATATGATAATGGAATAATATAGGAAATTTCTATATTTTAGGAAAGATATTCGTCTTTCGTCTATGATATTATTCACCTTCAGGAAGAAGAAATCAAAGGAAACATTGCAACACTGTAGAGGTGTGGACAGTCAATGTGCCGATTCTTCGCAAATTACAATACGATTAACTGAATTTTTAATATTTATACTGAAAAATTGTTCCTTAATCTACGTTTTTTTTCGGGGTTATCTTTAGTAACTTTTTGCATATTGGCAAACTATTCTGTTCGTAACAAAATTATTTGACAAACTGAGCTCGCTCTCTATAGTACAGTTCTTTCAGTCCTAACGAATAAATAAGTATGTTTGAAATTTTATTGTTCATAAGGGAAATAAGATTTTCATGAGAATGTTGATGCCACTGTATGCAAGTGATAATAAATAATTAAATATTACGTATATGAAATTTAATGTACGTATATATTGGTAATTCTTCATTAATGTTATGTTTCACTTATTACAATCAGCCTAATTTTACTCCTTATTACATATGTCACTATTTCTAGTAAAATGGAAAAATTTATTTAAAAAATCCCGTACAATAGAATATTTGAAATATTAGATTTTTTGAAATGTAGGCTACTAACAGTATATACCGCTTTTAATTACACTCCGTAATAATCCCAATAACATGCATTATATTCTATTTTTTCACATTTGACAGATTCTGAGCGTATCACAGTAATAACCTTGTACAATGAAAGTACATTTTGAAGAATTTAAATCACAGATAGTAAGCTCATAATTATCTCGGTGCGCAACAGACTTATGGTCACTGACCGGTTAAATTGTTCTGTTTCGATCTGCGACCAGCGAGTGTGTGCCCGGCGGGGGGCAATTCAATCTACGTATTTATTGGTGTTGAAATTTACGAGGTGCAACGCCCGCACGCAGCACCGGCCAGCGATCAGATGCAGCGCTGGAGATGGCGGAAGCGGTAGTGGAGGAAGTGGAAACTTGTAGGCACGAGGGAAAAGGTTGGTTGGACTGCACTAGATTGCAGCGTAATGGTTACGATTGGAATGTAATGGATTGGAACGTACGGGATTGAACGTTCTGAATTGGAACGTGCTGGATTGGATCGTACTGGATTGGATCGTGTTGGATTGGAACGTAGTGGATTGGTAGGTTCTGAATTGGAACCTTGTGGATTGCAACGTACTGGATTGAATCGTGTTGAATTGGAACGTATTGGATTGGAACGTTCTGAATTGCAACGTGCTGGATGGATCATGCTGGAATGGAACATACAGATTGCTCAACTATCATGTTTGTATTTACTTCACAGACTCTTGAACTCCAGCTCTATCTTTACTGACGAAATTACTCTGGATCCAAAAATGTTGATCGGTACACGAATAAAAGTTTCATTCTGACTCTCTAAGAATAATTTCACTATTTCTGGTCTTGCACTAAAAATCGACTTTTTTGAAGTTAGACCAAATTCTGTATGCCGTAGAATAGACAGTTACATGTCTATCGAGATGCAAACACAGTTTAAAAACGTCGGAAATGGGCATAAATTGTGTTACATACAAGGAAATTTCACATCCCCGGAGGAGATGGATGAAGATAAGTCTATTTTAAAAAATGTAAACTCCATGGTGAAATGTTAACATTACAAAATACTGTCGTGAAGAATACTGTCGTAGAATAGCCAGTTACATATCTACCGAGGTGCAAACACAGTTCAAAAGTTTTGAAAATGGACATAAATCGTGTTCCATGCATGGAAATTTCAAATCCCCGTAGGAGATTGAGATGAGTCTATTAAAAAAAATGTTAAAGTGCATAGTGGAATGTTAACATCACAAAGTACTGTCGTGAAAGTGTCATGAATACAATACTATTTTACAAAAGTCCAATCAATAAAATTGTTAAAAAAGTTGGATGATTTATTTTTTAAATTGGGAGGGACTAATGGGACACTTTTGTTAAAGGCCGTTATTGATTGAAACATCGTTTCGTGCTTTTTGGCGCGTCAAATGCTACGACCATATGTTGCGTTGTAGAGGTGGCGGTGTTCTTCTCCTCCCCCTGATGGGAACGTCCGTTGCCGACCGACACGTCCGCGGGCAGTGGATTTCCTCCACCATACATCTCCCCAGAGTTAGCTTCTACCATCCACCCGGGACAAGATCTAAGCTCCCGTCAGAGAAGAGGAAGCAAAGATCGAGCGTGGTCCGTCACCCGTTTGTCAGGTTTCTGCTCAATGATTCGCCTGATATAATTATCGTCCAAAGAACGGAAGGATGCCGATCAGAAAAACTAGAATTCTTCTCCAGACAACGGCAGAATCCTACCTAGCTTTGTACTTTCGTAGCTAGTAAAAATCAACCATTGTCGGGATTCGAACCCGGACCGTGTGGCTGCAGAGGCAGTGGCAATGCTAATGGTTTCATCTAAATCAGCCATAAAATTCTATGGTTACAGAAAACGCACTTCGTCCTTTTAACAGCCAATACGAAATTGGTGAACAGTTTTCATTGTCAGTATTTCTCATGCCTCTTAATCACTCGAGTTCGTGAGGAAACCACTAATAACTTCCAGGAGCTCCTTGTAACAACTGGTGACGGCTTTTCGTCCAGCCAACAAATGCGGTCGACCTATTCCATGTCCTCCAATTCATCTCACCGGGAGCGGTAGCTCAGTGCATCAACTGATGTCACTGCAGCGCCTCTAACCGGGAGGTCCTAGGTTCCCACTCCCCACGGCGGCAGGATTTTCGACACTAGCTTTTATGCTAGGTCGAATTCAGTCGCTGTCTGGAGGAGAATTCTAGCGGCTGGCTGCTCTGATCGGTAGTTTTCCGTGGTTTCTGCGATCAACACCAGGCGAATGCCGGAGCAGTACCCTAACAAACGGGCCACGGACCGCGCGCGATCTGCCCCTCCTCTTCCTTGTCCTAATCCTCTCCCTGACACACACACACACACACACACACAAACACACACACTTACACTAACATGCACTACACTACCACATAGTCGCTACACTACCAGTCAGTCGCTCGCTGGTAGTCGTCGCGTTCGGACGTGTTTTGGAGCAGCTCCGCGCGGTAAAGTGAAAGGCCATGGGTTGCGACTTAGCGGTTTACCGCGCCCGGGTGGGCATCTGGGCAGGGCGCCTGCGTGTTTTCCGGGTGGCGAGGGGGCAAGCGGTCCGCGTGTTGTCCGGCGACGGCGTGGCTTTGCTCTGCGCTGCAGTTCTGGCCACTCTCCTTGTCATCGGCGGGGTTGAGCAAAATCCTGGCCCTGCTGCTGAATCGTCGGCACCCACGTGCCCCAAATGTGATCGAAGCGAGAGAAGACTGCGGAGACTTGAAGCGGAATTGACAGAAGCACAGCAGTGCATTAGGAAACTGAGCTTCAAGATCCAGGAGTTGGAAAAGCAAAGTGTTCGGGAGCAATCAACGCATCCGAACACTGAAGGAAATAACACCATAATTGATGAAGAGCCTTACAAGAACAAGGTCAAAGTGCTCGGAGATTCGATGCTGCGCCACAGCGGAGGCGTTTGCAAGAGGAAAGGAGCCGACGTTTCGTTCTTTCCAGGGATAAACGTTGTACAAATGAAATCCGTCGTGGAAAGAGCGGAAGTTAACGAAGCCGTGGAAGTCATCCTTGTGCATGTGGGCACAAATGTATCGAAGAGGCAACCTATCTTCGACACTGTGAACCAGTGCGTAGAATTAGGCCGTGCTCTGAAAAGCAAATTTAAAAAGGCGCGAATTGTTCTGTCAGGTGTGATGCAACGCCGAGATGTGCACATCGGCAGGACATGGCAAATTAATCAAGGGTTACGGTGGGCCTGCGGAAAGATCGATGGTATTTTCGTAGATCCAAACCACTGGCTGGGACAAGAGGACCTCGCACGGGACGGTCTGCATCTAAATTTCCGCGGTGCATGGAAGTTGGGTCGCCTGCATGACGAGGTCATTCAGTCATGCTTGCGAGCTAAGTGACTGCGCGCGAGGAAGGCTGAGGCATTGGTGCTGGCGGAGGTGGAGGCGGTGACAGTGGCGGCAGAGGAGGAGACGACGACGGCGGCGGCGGCGGCGGCGACGACGGCGGCGGCGGAGACGACGACGACGGCGGAGACGACGACGACGGCGGCGGCGGCGATGACGACGACGGCAGCGGAGTTGACGGCGGCGGCGGAGACGACGGCGGCGGCGGAGCCGGAGGCGACGGCGGCGGCAGAGACGACGGCGGTTGCAGCTTCGGGATCCGCGCATTCCCGAGTACACTTTCAGGTGAGGAAGGGATTCATTAGGTTGTTGCAGGTGAACTGTCGTAGTATAATCAATAAAGAAATAGAGTTTTGGAATCTAATTGATGCCTGTGATCCCGACATAGTGATAGGGACTGAGTCGTGGCTAACTCAGGAAATCGAATCCTCGGAAATTTTTCATTCTGATTACAAGATTTTTAGGAGGGATAGAAATAGTAGAGGTGGCGGTGTCTTTATTTGCGTCAAAGCAGACATAAATATTAGATTAGATTGGGTTAGTACAGATTTTGAAATGATGGGAATAGAAATTACTACTTCAGGAACCGTGTTAGAAATTATTGCATGCTATAGGCCACCGGGTGACGGCTACGAAATTTTGGAAGATATCATACAAAGAACGGGAAATGAAAATGGTCATCCTATTGTTATCGGAGGAGACTTGAATATTCCTAGCGCAAACTGGGAGGGAGCCGTGAGCGAGGCGAAAGTCCAAACACTTGTTAACAGACTAGTTTGGGATAGGGGATTAGCCCAGGTAGTACGGTGCGCGACGCGGCAGGACGCGGTTTTGGATGTTTACCTAATTAGGCCGAAAGATCTTTTCATAACTTGTGAAGTCGTTGAGGGAATTAGTGATCACAAAGCGGTTCTTCTTGATTTAGACGAAAATATTTCAAGGAAATGTATTGCGACAGGAACGAAAGTGCGTCAGTTCAAGAAAGCAAACGTAGAGGGGCTTCATGAGTTTCTTAGAGAAAAATACAACAACTTTCTGAGAACAGAAGGAGGTATGGAAGAGATATGGTGCGCATTTAAAGATATTATAGACGAAGCTTTGCAAAAGTTCGTACCATGCAAAACTCTAAAAAATAATCCGGATCCAGAATATTATAATTCAAAAATTAGGCGTATGAAGAGGATAACGAGAAATGCATTTAAAAACCGAAAACGCAGTACCGAGCATATGCATATTTTTAGAAATTGTTCGAAAGAATTAGAGCGAGAAAAGAAAATTGCTCAGGAGACGTATTTAAAAAACATTCTAGACGAAAAGGGAAATAACTGGTCAGGATTTTACAAATATGTCCGTAGAAGAAAGGGAAACAAAGAGTATATCCCAGTTGTTCGTGAACATCAAAACACACTCATCACAGGCGACCGGGCAAAAGCTAACGCATTTAATAGGTATTTCAGTTCGGTTTTCAAAAGCAATACGAACCATCCACTTATTCAAAGGTATTCGGTTACAAATCAATTTAATATTGAAGTAAACGTTCTACGTAATAAAGTAAAATTTATGAAAAATGGTAAGTCAAGGGGTCCAGACGACATTTCTACGGACATAATTAAACTAGGAGGAGAGGCAATATTACCGTACTTAATTAGAATATTTCACGTGTCTATGAACAATTCAAAAGTACCTGAAGATTGGAAATTAGCTTTTGTAGTACCAATCTTTAAAAGTGGGGACAAAACTATACTAAGTAATTATAGGCCGGTAAGTCTCACGTCAGTGGTCTGCAAACTTATGGAGCATCTAGTTGCGAGTTACATTAAGCAAGAGTGGGAAGTCAAAAAATGGCTCTATCATGGCCAACACGGATTTAGGACTAATTATTCATGCGAAAGTCAGGTAGTAACGCTATTTCAGGACCTAGCAGATGAAATTGACGCGGGCGGGAGAGTAGACGCAGTAGTTATAGATTTTGCCAAAGCGTTCGATGTTGTTCCACACGACCGACTTGTTCAGAAATTAATAAATTCAGGCATCGATCCCAGGGTGGTGGCGTGGATTAGCGAGTTTCTGCGTGACAGGAAACAGAAAGTCCGAATTGGGCAAGAGTTATCTTCCTGCGCAAGCGTTACGTCAGGAATACCGCAAGGGAGTGTCATTGGACCTCTTCTATTTCTAGCGTTCATTAATGATTTGCCAGCGCAATTAATTTCAAATGTTCGGCTATTTGCAGACGATTGCATAATATATCGCATTATAAATTCGAAAGACGATGAAAATATGCTGCAACGGGATCTTGATGCATTATCTTACTGGGCGGAAAATAATGGTATGACCATAAATAGTTCTAAAAGCAAATCTATCACTTTTGGCAGAGGTCACAATTACAGCGTAACAAATTACCGTTTAAGTAACGACATTATTCCGAGAGTTTCTTCGTGTAAGTACCTAGGTATCCATTTCGATAGTAAATTAAGCTGGAAAAATCACGTAGATTTTGTTGTAGGGAAAGCGTGGAGATCTCTTCATTTTGTAATGCGTATCTTAAAAAAGAGTACAGTAAACGCGAAGGAAATTGCTTACTTGTCGCTTGTTCGTCCGATAATGGAATATGGAGCAATTTGTTGGGATCCGCACAAAATTATGCAGTGTAAGAATTTGGAAAGGATTCAGCGTAGAGCAGCTAAATTTACTTTCAGGGACAAGAAAAGGATAGGGTGGGATTCACTCGAAAACAGGCGAACATTGGCAAGACTTTGCGCCTTGTATAAAGCTTATAGCGGTCATCCAGCTTGGAAAGAAATTAAACGGCGGCTAAATTTTCCTACGTACATCGGTAGAGGTGATCACAGGCACAAAATAAATTTAAGACCGCAGAGAACGGATGTCGGGAAATTTTCTTTTACAAATAGAACGATAAGAGATTGGAATAGATTGCCTGCAAAAACCTTTGAACCCTTTCCTCGAAGCGTTCAACAATTTAGGAAAGTAATTTAGGGCATTTCTAAGTTTGAGGTAGTTAACTAGGAATATTAAGTTATACAGTGAAGTGAAGTGAAGTGAAGTGAAGTGTTGTGCAGTGTAGAGCAGAGAAATAATGAAGGTGTTTTTTAGTGTAATAGTGAAGTGAAATGAAGTGAAGTGTAGGCAAGTGCAGTGCGGTCTTCATTGTTTAAGCACTCAGTGCTGTTTTAGATTGACGTTTCTTTTATCTTTTAGGTAATTTAATGTTTGTTTTTAAGATTCACCAGTTTTTATATTATTATTATTATTATTATTATTATTATTATTATTATTATTATTAATATTATTACTATTATTATTACGGTTATTATTATTACTATTATTATTACTGTTATTATTATTATTATTACTGTTATTATTATTACTATTATTATTATTATTATTATTTTAGCATTATTATCAACATTATTATGTTATTTGCATGAAAATTAATATCTTACTTATGTAATTAACTGCCACCGGGTCACACCCAATTGCAGTTTAAATAAATTTATCTTATCTTATCTTATATTCCGAGAGACCGGTCGGGAGCTTAGAGCTTGTCCCGGCTGGGGCAGTGTCCCGCTGGTGGGAGAGTCCTGGTTAGGGAGAAACCCCACTAGCCGACGGTAGCCGGATCTCGCCATCCAGTGGGGGAAGATCACCGCCATCTCCCGAGAAACAAAACATGTACTACACTCACGGGACTAATGACCTAAGCAGTTGACGCGCCCGGAAACACGAAAAAATCAATCAATCAATCCAATTCATCTCATGTTGGGGCCTGCAGGCAGCGTGTTCTTGCTCCCTCTTCAAAGCATAGCTCACAGGTGACTACGAGCTTAGTCCGTGCAACCTGATCAGCGAGACCAGATCCACAATGTTACCGTCAGGGAGTCTTGCTTAGACAATGGTTCTATCCAAGCAGTGTGTACCCGTCACAAACACCATGCATTTACGCAAACCAGACACGTCAGTAAAAATAGAATGGGGTGAGTAAGCGGAGATATGGTGATCTAGACCGCCCGGTTCGACTACTTTCATTTCTAGTTGGGGCGTGTTAGTCACGGGAGGGATAAAGCTGCAAAAATCTGCCAATCAAATAGGTGACAAAAAACAAACATTTTCAGTGTTTACATAATAATATTTAATTCATATTGTGAAGAACCACAAGACTTCTCCACATTTTTAATAATATAAACAGTATTTTAATATTTATTAAGTATTACGTTCATACATTTTAGTTTATTCGTACAGAGGAAGTAAAGTCAATACTTAGAGGTTGTCCGGATGAGAGGTTGTGAATAAACCAACCCGAGAATGATGAAAGCTCGCAGTGTGATGACATACGAAAGGAAAAGCAAAGTCCTTTGTAATAAACAGAATATGTTAGAGAAGGCATATTCAAATATAGAAAAACGGATGCCTCCCCTTTCGATTACTGACCACCCAGCCGTCAACAAAAAAATTGGTGCGTTGCAAGTTACCATTAGACTACCGTCCCTGCACGAGAACTGTCGCATGGTAAACCCCATCATCATGTCTATTTTTCCATTTCCATATTAAGCCTGAAATATATATTTTTAAGACCCTCTTATCCTACATATATTCCTTGTAATTGATAACAATACAATATAACCTTGTCAATACGAACTATTCTTATTTAACATTATTACCGAACAGAGTGGTACACCTGTGCAATTTAATCGCTTAGAATATCAAGTTACTAGTTTAACTTCTCATACAGTTGAGGGTTATGCACGGCTCTGAGCAGGTGGGGAAGAATCGAGAAGTGTAGAACCAGCAAAAATGCAATAGAATATTCCAGATCTCATCCTGTAGATAAGGTTATAAGGAATGATTCTTTGAGGCCTTTGGACTCAAAATTGTACTTTTAAGGGTTTAGAACGCTTCGTTTAGGAGTTATTTAACAATATAGCTTCAATATTGGTAAAAGTGTTGAATTTGACATTAATATTTAGATGCATTTTTAAACAAATCCTTCATAGTTTTATTGTCAAAGTGCACTTTGTCACGTTTAGGTGAAATTCTTATCTTTTGAGACCTCATTTTTTAAAAATGGTTGCGTATGAGAGTCGCAGAGAGTATGTATGCTGCTAAAATAATATAAGGGGCGATAAGACGCGCGGTGGGTGACGTTGTAATAGTACACAAGAGTGAGTAAGCTAGCATTAGTTTATCATTAATATTTTCAGAGTTATAATAGAAAGAACTTGAATAATATTAATGCCATAAAATTGTAAATAGAATTTAAAAAGTTCTGGGGAATTGCAATTTTATTCTTCGAGAAATACATTTTCCTCTATGCTATTTATAATATAGTTCTATATTCTAGGATCAGTTTTGCGAGATTCTTATGTACAAGTATATAAAATACGATTTTTTCTGAAATATCATCAAATATTTAACATCTGCCACGTAATTTTACATAAATAAAAAGTGAGAAAAAATTATTCTACGTAACCCTTATAATATATAAATATTATCAATTTTTTAAGCAATTAAATTTTGATTTGGTTACGTGAATGGGACATTTAACCCCTTTCATATAAGTACCCTTTATCAAATCAGAAGCCTTTTCCGCAACCATATAAACGACAGCTTGCAGGGGGCTAGAGGGTAGAGTCGGAAAAATTGAGGCATCGATAACCCGCAGACCTTCCAGACCCCACACCTTAAGGTCAGGGCTCACCACTGCAGTCGGATCTTCACGCACCCCCATTTTGCACGTGCCAGCGGGGTGACCTTGACTCACAGAAGCCCACCGCACGGCACACGACCAATACTCGTCAGTATCAAACTCGTGTTCGGCGCAGGCAGGGATGGTTGCATTGTACACTTGGGCACCCAACTGTTTGAAAGGGCCAGATGTGTAAAATTCCTTGGTTCTTCTAATGCCTTCAACCATTAAAGCAACATCCTCAGCGTCCGAAAAGTAATTGGGATCTATGATTGGATGTGAGTAAATATTTGAATCTTGAAGTGCCAGAGTTCCTCTGCTTCTTGGCCTTGTTAATATCACTAATGGTTCAAACACTGCGTCATTTTCAATCGGAGCACTAAACTGTTCAAAAAACTCTTCCGTGAATCCCGAACCTAGAGCGAATTCACGGGTCAGAACACTGGGTTGTGTGTAAATAGCAGTCAGTATGTTCGGCCAGGAATAATTAATAGCCTCTTCTCCCACTTCGAGGTGTTGAAATACCTCTACTCCATTTCCAGACAGAGGGCCTGAATTGTTCAAAATGTACTGCACGAAGTTCGAAAAGTCAGACAATATATCGTAGCGGCTTGGAGTAATATATTCATCAACTTTTATAATCAATCCTAGGAACAGGGGATGGTCAAATAGAATGCGACCCACTGGTGAGTCTACAATCGTGGGAATGTCTAATTCTTGTAGGTGCTTCTTTGGTCCAATACCAGATAGCATAAGAAGTTGCGGAGAATTTACAGCACCTGCTGATAAGATGACTTCCTTTTTGGCGAAGACCCGGTGGGTTTCGTTGTTTCGAATGTAATCTACGCCGACAGCTTTGCCGTTCTCTATAATCACTTTAATCACCAAGGCATGCTTTCTTACGAAGAGGTTGGGTCGTTGTAGCCCCAGAAGGTACCCTCGGTTTGCACTCCACCGAGTACCTTTATATGTTGTGCTCTGTACTCGAGAGATGCCCGTTTGGTTGGCACCGTTGTAATCCACCATAGGGATGCCGAGTAGTCGCGCAGTTTCCATAGCGTACTCCGTGAAGTTTGTCTCGTATGGGTGGCTATTCATTATGTTACCTGCAAAGAATAAATAATAATAGTAATAATAATAATAGTAATAATAATAAAAATGTATGTATGCAATTCATGTAGGTTCCATTTTAGTTCGAATTAATCCAACTTTTGCCAGCTAGCGGTGTTATGAGGCCTAGGCATGTTTTTGTTTATTATCCACGTCTGGGAGTAATAGGGCATGACGTATTCCAAACACCTCATCTACTAGACTTTGTCTCCCTGAGATTTTCTTTCGTCGCACAGCTACAGAAACTGCAATTCATAAGCCACCGGAAAGGATACAGTAAAAATAATAAAATAATAATAATAATAATAATAATAATTATTATTATTATTATTATTATTATTATTATTATTATTATTATTATTATATCTGGTGAGACTGTACGAACTTTCTGCACTTTGTGCTTACAGCCCAATTGTCTCCTATATTATTTCAGTAGTATAGATATCTTTTGCGGCTCTCATAGGCAACCAATCTCCATAAATGAGATCTGTCAAGAAAGAGAATTTCATGGAAACGTGACAAATTGCACTTTGAGTATAAACGTATGAAAGATTTGTTTTCAAAAAGGCATCTAAATATTATTGTCAAATGCAATCTGCAACACTCTACTATATTTTTCAATCTGTATCGTTAAACAACTCCTAAACGAAGCGTTAGAGGTCCTTAAAAACTGAACTTTAGAGGCCAGAGGCCTCAAAGGAACGTTACTTTCACCGTAATCTACAGGAGGAGATCTTCTTGAACATTCTATTACTTTTTGTTGGTTCGACGTTTCTCGATTCCACACCACCTGTTGATAGTCTGTAAAATTTGCAACTGTATGTGTAATTAAACGAATTACTTGATATTATATGCGACTGAATTACAAAGGATGTACTTCTCCACTCGCTAAGAACGTTAAACAAACAAATATAGTTTATATTGACAATGGTGTATTGTAGTGTTATCATTTACAAGGAGACATATAGAACAAGTGACGGAGGAGAACAGGGTTTTCAAGAAAACTATATAATACAGGCTTGATATGGAGATGGAAAACTAGGCCAAACAATGCTCGCAATAGTGATTGATTTCTTAAGGCAATGCTGAATTGTGCACTACATTTTCAGAATCCGAATGTTGAAGCTGTCCAGTGGTTTTGGCTGGTTGCGAGATTGTTTCTCGTGCACACGTCCTCAAGGGGCAGGCGAGTAGTCGTAAGTCAACGCGCCCGACAGTCATCCACCGCCTCGGGTGGCGAACATCTCTGCAGACGCATGGGATGAGATGCCATCACAAGCGCATGTGTAAATGTTATCTTTGTCTTTTTGTTTAAGTATATTATTCATGTAAGTTACTGTCCAAAAGTGTGTTCAATGTATATCACAAGTTCATTTCGGCAATTTCATGATAATTTCATTTATTTCTGTCATTTTCTTAGTGTATGTTTTAATACGTGTCAAGTTACAGAAAATTAAATTCATTCTTAATTTAATACAACCTACGGTATTTTTCAATTTGCATAAGGCATTTACTTCATTTAAGTAAACAATCAATCAAATTATGTTTTTAAATTATTTATAGTTTCAATTATACTTAGTTAAACGAGTTCTACGTTTTCTGAATCTCCCTACACGATAGCTCCCTCGCAATAGAAATCCGTACCAAGTATTGTTATTTCAGATGCATCACAGTGAACATCTTGTTCAAAGATGATGGTCCTTAGAATGTAATAAGTTATTGAGGTAAGTGGTGGAGTTAGCACAAACCACAGGAACCTTCAACAGTCCACTGCTCAAAATCCGCTTGCTCCTCCACATTCCAATAATGCTTGAAAGTATGTGCTGTTGTGAGCGCCTCTACTTAGAAAGAGAATTACACCAAAGAAAGAAATATATCAAGCCAGAAACATACCTGAGGTGCCGTGATATTCACTATCTTTTAGGTCCGGAATCTGCACATTTTCCGACTTCTTGAAATACGGCAGCACGCTCTCATAGTCCCAACCGTCGTTGCCCAGTGCAGCCCACTTCTCGTAGTCCATTCGATTGCCGCGCATGTACGCCATTGTATTGTGCGTGGTGCACCCACCCATAACCTTAGCTCGTGAGCAAGGGCACCTACTCTCTGGTCCAGAAGGGCACCCACCGTTCTTCTGAGGAGCCAAGGTGTAGTTCCAGTCAGCGTAAGGAAGACCTCTGAGCAATGTGAAACATGATAGTGTTGGATTTAACATATTTATTTCAAATATTAAACTTTTATTCAATTAGTTTTATGTTATGGGATTGAAAGGATGAAAAACATTCAAGTGTTTTCTAAACTGTGGACACATGGTATTTACCCGCAGATTGCAAGAGAAAAAATGAGCTGGCAACGAGATGATAAATATTACCTAATTTAAACTATTTCTAAACTAATTACTAATGGCAGGGGTGTAGTCACGTATTATCTGCTTCACTGTTTTGAACAATGATCACCTGAATACCTGATGAAATTAGCTCATCAGTCCAAAAACCAGTTCGTACTATTCACATAACGTACACACCTCCGCTACCACAATTACCCCAAACACCACCACTCCCACTAACATTATCACCAGCACCATCATCACTATCACACTAACTACCGCCACCACAGTCACTATCTCCAACATTACAACCACTTCCACCACTGTCATCACCAATACCACCGCAACTTCCACCACTGTCATCACCAATACCACCGCAACTTCCGCCACTATTATCACCATCACCACCACTATCAAATACAACCAATACTATCAACACCATCACTACTACCATCAGCACCACTGCCACTACCACCACCATTATCACCACCCCCACTACTGCTATTATCACCACAATCACCACCACGGCCATCACCATCACCATCACTTTCACAATCAGTCACAACAAGTACATTTGCAACCTCAACTATATCTACCCCTACATCAATTTCCACCGCCACTGTCATCACGATTGCCACTGTCATCACTACCGCCCCTATCACCACCATCATCACCACCATCATCACCACCATTATCACCACCATTATCACCACCATCATCACCACCATCATCACCACCATCATCACCACCATCATCACCACCATCATCACCACCACTATCACCACCACTATCACCACCACCACTACCACCACTATCACCACCACCACTACCACTACCACCACTACCACCACCACCACTACCACCACTATCACCACCACTATCACCACCAACACCACCACCACTATCACCACCCCTATCACCACTATTATCACCACCGCTATCATCACCATTATCATCATCACCGTCATCACCATCACTGTCATCACAATTATTATCATCAACAGTCACCATCACCACCACCACCACCACCACCACCACCACCACCACCACCACCACTACTAGCATCTTCACCACCAGCTCTACCACCACTTCCAGCAAGAACCATCACCACCACTACCATCATCACTACCACTATTACCACTGCCATCATTATCAATAGAGCCCGGAAGTTTGGCAAAATACCTTTTTGTTATTGTTACTATTTTATGAATTTTCATCATAGGAATCACTTAATTGCTCTTTTAGATTTGTTTTAGTCTATTTTTATTTGGTATTTTTTTGCCTATTTTAGCTACTGATGTCTTTTTTGCAAGTTTGTCTTATTTTTGCATTTTCTGCCTTTTACTTATTAATTTGCTTCTTACTTTCTTGCCTTATGAATACTTCGTAAGAAGAGAAAGTTATGTAATCGTGCGCCAAAAATCTTCGATTTCCCCCCCTTCTGGCACCGATCGCAATCAAGCTGGATGTACCTAGTATAATCCTGGACAACACAAATACGGTCAAGTTTTTTTCTTTCTGTGGAAGCAAAGTTTGTGTTAAATATCTAAATAGAAGAAGGAAGATGATACCAGTCAACATTTTAAAATTTTTTCATTGATGCCGACAGCCTTTGTTCGTTCTCGAGGAATCCTATCCTACTTTTGACTATCCCTTTTGTTCCGTTTGCCCTTTTTGGCATACGATCCCTTTTGAAAACAGTATATGTTACATCCTTTTCAGTGATGGTGACTACATAAGTGGGAAGTACGAAATAGTTATTTATGTAACAAGGGCGTTAACTAGAGGTATTTGCCCCGAGGGAGACTTCCAATCCCGAGGGCCTCAGGCCCGAGGGGGTGAAAGTTGCCTGAGATCATATATCAGATCGCGAGATAAACAAATTGTGTATTCAATTACTATTGTATAATCGTTATTTGACTTATTTGTTCGTACATTATGAAAGAATATAGTGAAGTTCCTCCGAAAATTCACGCAAAAGTTAACAAAACTACTGACAGTGGTTTCCAGAAAAATATATGAAAATGTTTATGGTGTATTTGAGTTATACAACAGTGTAATTAACAGTGTAAATTGCGTTTATGAAACAGTACTTTTGGGTTATTTCCTTCTATTGCCAAAAGTTATTTAGAATATATCATAACACCAAAAAAATAATATTTCCAGGATGTTAATCGATGTGCCTTATACATCTTATTACTGCGAGTAGTACTGCTACTCAAGACGAACAAAATTTTTTAAAAAAAAGGTGATACGTAACAGTGACATATGAGTGGCTGGTGGCAATAGTATATTCACGGAAACATTCCAAAACTGCAATTTTCATATCAATTAAGCAAAATAAGGTTTATAACGAGTTATTTTCGTTATTTGACCATTATGCCATTGATTTATTGTATTTGTTTGCATCGTAATTTTAATAAATCGAATTCATAAAAATGTATGTATTGTGTTAGTATTATAGTGGGCCATAATGGTACATTATGAAACGATGATGTCTTGAATACACGAGTGTGATATTACGATACGAGCGAGGTACAAGCGAGTATCGTTAACTTCACCCGAGTGTACTAATACCCATTACATCGAGTTTCATACGTTACATTTTCTACGACTTATGATAACTTAAACTTTTACATGGAATCGCTTCGTGGCAGCTGACATTCAGTTTTCAGCAAAGACCACCTAGCGGGCAGCTACCATACCTGCCACAGACAGCTTTGGTATACCAGTCCGCCTATGAGAGACTACAGAAGTTGCTGCATAAATTCGAGGTCACAATTTTCACTTTTTCTCTTATTTCTGGAGGTGCCAACTCAACCTATGATTCACCAGACATTTTAAATTAAAGAATTAGCAAGTTTTAAGGGCAATCACTCGGCAGCAACATAAAACACAAAATGAATTGCGTTCCGATCTTAACGTCAGTCAAATGTTCCTTCTACCACCACCACTGCCCTAGTCAAATAGGATTAAAGCGAAATTACGATTCAATTTATTTTAAATAATATTCCATGTAAATATTACTAAAAATAAAAGAAACATTGTAAATAATATTCTATGTAATTTTGATGTACGCCGTCGAATGAAACATTTACTATAACAATTCTCAATGATTAATGAAGTGTCAATACTTGGTTTGTAAACTTCCCTGTGATTGGTCAAGAAACTGTATCATAATGAAATCTGTATCGTAATGAGTATCATTATGCAACATGTTTCAGCCCTCAAATAACAGAATTATACTATGGGAGTAGAAAATGTATTCAAAAGGCTTAAAGGTATAAAGAATCAGAAAGATCCACACGGGTACAATACCGTTACGTGTTTTGTTTCAGGTCCGTTAACACACAACAATGAACTAGTAAACCATAAAACATAATTTCTTTTCCCTGGTGTCATTTCAGAGTTCAAAAAGGAGCCCGCAGCAGCACTATGAAGAGACAGCATCGCGAGTAAAACAAATTCCAAACATCGTATTAAATGTTAGTGTGGATTAAGAAGATGAAAAAGAAAAGATAGCTTCCTTCTACTTAAAGTGCTAATACAGATTTTAGAGTTCGAATAAAAATGTGAATCATTTTAATTAATACTTTTTTACACCAATTCCTTTTAAATGTGATATTTTGTTGTTTATATACCTTTTTGCACCTTGCGTTGACTAGAATAAATGCCTTTTTTAAGTCTATTTTATTAAAAATAAATGCCTCATTTCCTGCTTATTTTAGGGAAAATTAATGCTTGAACTTCCGGACTCTAATTATCAACATCATGTACACTCCAAATAATATCGAACTAAACTATAATAGTTCCACCCATCACACACAATTCCTACTATTCAGGCTCTATTTACCGACACACTCTGTAAGTAATAGTTAGACGTTTTGTCAACTGAGCAGTTCATTTATCGCCTCTCAGGATTATAGGATCTACTTTATACTTAGTATTCTGATAACAGATGAGCGTTTGTCCTTGCATTTACTCTTCACTGAAGGTCGACAATCTAGATTAAAAAAACCATATCATTTTACATTTTTTCGTGCAATGTTGCTGCTAAAATAATTATAATTGTTCTCTAATTGAGGAACATTTACTTTGTTAGCGTAAGAAAGATTCAGCAGACTTGATAGCTTTTTTTCGAAGAATATTTCTCCTTCATTTATGTAATAATATGTAGCATAATTGTAAAATATTTAAGTTGTTTTAGAGAATTAATGCTGTACGGCAAATGGTATTTTATTACGGAAAGATTAGATTACCTTTCCTCTTTGGGATGTTAAGAATAATACTTTATACCAGAACATCGGCTGCCAAAATACAAAATTTCTCCTTGCCAATTTAAAGGACTAACATTTTTGCATAACACAATAGACTAACTTTTGTTATCATTAGCATTTTTTAATGTGAAAATGAGGACACTTTGAAACTTAACGTAAAATATGTGGTGTATGGGATTTTGGGCTCTTCCAGTTCATGGCCTACATGCTGGCGCTCTGAGAAGTCCATGTTAGCAACTACTAGGTCGAGAGCAGCGCTTTAAAATTGCCTTTGCCATTCTCCGTCTCCGTCTGTTATTCACAATGATATCATTTCTGAGAAAGTAAAAAAAATAATTCGTTGACCTATTAACATTATCGAAGAAGCATTATACTGGCAATACCAATAGTCTTATTCTTATGAAATAATCGTTTATCGTAGACTGCATTGCATTAACAAGTTGAAATTTTGTTGCTGCACGATGATGTATGTATAAAATACATCTTACTTACAAAGTGCGACACTTTGGAAATAAAGCTCATGATAATGCGGATAGAATTATAAAATAACAATGGAATTTTCTTGACATTCCGCTCAGTTCCCCACGGTCAACACTTTGTTATCAGCAACATTTCTCCTTCGTAGCATCGAGCTGCCAGCATCTGGTCACGTATGTCAAAAATGTCTATTTATATGGCACGTGCTTTTCTGCTTCGCTGGTGGAAATACGCTTGCAAGTTTGCAAGATCTGGGTATCATTCTCGACTTATGACAAGGCAAGCTGACATTCAAAGGTCGGAAGGCTGTTTTGAACGGAAACGTACGTCACAAAAGATGTTCTTGGGTCCTTACCTGAGGAACGGAATGTCCATGCCGTAGGTCTCGTCTCCTCCAGCTTCCAGCAGCAAAACCGTCCAGTCGCCGACCTCTGTTAGCCTGTTGGCCAGCACGCATCCAGCCGGCCCGGCTCCAACCACGACAAAATCGAAGGTCGTTCGGTTACTGAAGTCGTCCCCAGGACCCTAGGGAGGATTTTATTACGGTAACGCTACATACACATTTACATCTACGGGTACTTCATAACAATTTAGATTGTAAGAAAGTTCAACGTTGAGCAAAATAAGTACTAAAGAGGTCCAAAATATTGGACAAAATGAAAATAAATTAATTTTTGAAGCTTACAGCTTCAGTAATCCGGAAAGTCTTTGTCCACATTCAGGTTTCGTAAACTACTTGTGCAAAGTCTTTGTTTACATTCGGGCAGTAACAGGTGTTCAACAAAATGTCTCTGTATAATTATTACATTCGGGCAGTAATAGGTGTTCAACGTAATGTCTCTGGTATAATTATAATATGTTATAATACCGCATTATCAGTTCGTAATACGAAAACTTCGTTTGCATCGAAGGGGAAAATGTTGAATCATTTCTCACATCTTGGGCATGAAAGAGGTGGGGTATGGCAGGCAAAACAGACCTCACCTGGAGTCGCTCAACTCAAGCGGGTAACACAGCGCGCGGTATAAAAGAACGGGCATCTAATATCACTTGGCATTTTTTCTACTCCCCAATGAAATTGGGGACGACACTACCGGGTTCAAGGATAGGGGCAGTAGTGTCGATGTGTGGTTGCCAATGACGCTGTAGGTGAGGCGCGCCAAATTGACAGAATTATATTTGACAGAATTATATTCGCTCTCTGTATATGTATATATATATATATATATATATATATATATATATATATATATATATACTGTTGACAGAGTTAGACAACTTGACAGAGTTAAGTTTGTTCATAAGATAAGAAACATGGCTTTCCATATTATATTACAATCAATATGCCTATGTACTTAGCTTGCGCCTACGTATTTGTTTAGCAACGATATTTAAGTAGTCTACGTATCCTTAAACTCTCTCGGTATATCTCATTGTCTTGCCACATGAAACCCATCGAAAGAGATGATACATAATATTCCACAAATCTTAGGCAAAGTTACTGAAGCAATGAGTAGCAAACCTTTACCTGGGTGTACATCTGCTCCGCCTCTCCTAGCTTGAAACTGATCATTTCAAGTTGTGAGGAGGGTATTGCATTCGCAGCTTCAGTGGTTTTGCTTAAAAGTACTACGGCAGTCACAGCCGCAATCACGTCCATTTCTATAAAACCTGCAAGGAATTACCTGAGATAATACCACGGATACTTTCGAGACTAAAAAAATGTATTTTAAATGTATTGTCAAAGTAATTAACCAGCGATTACGGGTAATCGTTAAACATAATACGTTATTGCCTTTATCATCGATTAAATCCAGTCATTTTTCATAATAGTGCGATTCGAATGAACTTATTCTTATCAAAGGTTCATCGCTTTGACTTCTTAAGTTACTATGAGTCAAAATATTTATTCTATTTTTTGAGTATTTGGGCTTTAATATTATACACGTGACAAAGTTGTTGAGGATGCTCCGTATTTGATATTTGCGTGTTTAACTCTCTCGAGACTCCCCAACACATTTTAAGCCAAACTTTTTGACGAAAAGTGTTTATCTGTGCTCTAACATCTTTTCATGCAGAATATTATACAAAAACATGCAATAAAAATTAAATAAGCACGCAAAAATATACAATTAACAATGTAAAATAAGCAAAAATTTGCAGTTAAAATAAAGGAAATTATGTAAAACCTTTACATAACATATTTAAATACCTAATAAAAATAGAAATTACTCTAGAATTTAATTATATTGCGAGATGGTGCGTATGCAAATTAAAATGTATATTTACCGAAAGAATATAGTAATAAATTAAGAAAGAAGTTTCTAGCCACTTTTATTATTTATATTAGCAACCAAATACATTCAAGATTTTTTTATGAATTCTATACGGGCCATTTGTAAGGATGTTTGTATATACTGAAAGTGAATGTTCCTCATCCACGCAAATGATAGGCGTAGATTTTATTTCTGCTGAAAATCGATTCTAAAAGCATGATTTGAGCGGACGTCGTTTACTGCGAAATAAAACTGCAACTAAAGGCTTTGTATCGTTCTCAATTCTACAATTATTTTAGCGATGTAATTATCTTTTATAAAATCTTTTAAACTTTTGCAATTTTCGAAAATTTCAGGATTTCAACTACAATCGGACCTGTGCCATTTCTATACTTATACTTTCCTCTATCCCATCAAAAGTTTGGAGACATTTTTGAGGAAAAAAATTGAAAATATTCACAAGCTAGATAGCTAAATCGAAGTCAGCCGTCTCTGGAGAATAATTCTATTCTGTAATTTTCCATAGTTCCATCGATCAACACCAGGCGAATGCCGAAACAGTAGACTAACAAACTGGCCACGGACCGTGAGCGATTTTTCCTCCCTCTTTCTTGTTCTACTATTTCCCCACACATTTATAAGCACTTCACTATTTCACACGCACTTCCACATCACGTGGAGCTTAGAGTTTGTTGCAGCTGGACAGTGCCCTACTGGTGGAAGATACCTGGTTAGGAAAACCCCCGCAATCCAACGTGTAGGTCCAAGTCGCATCTCCCCATCCACTGGGCCGAGTTCGCCTCCATCTCCAGTAGTAAAAATATCCATTGTACTAACGGGATTATTGACCTTAGTGGTTGGCGCGCCTGGGAACACTAATCAATTAAACAATCAAAACTGTCAATCCACCAGGATGAGTCGTTAAGCGCCTAGTGAAGAGAGTATTAATCTGACCATAGCAACTACTCGCATTTACAAAATAATATTGAAGAAGGCATTGCTTCCATCTACCTACCTCTTGTGGTCAGTCGGGCAATTGGTAGGCGACTTGCTTTCTTACTGTGTCAGAAGGTAGAGACCGTGGATTGCAAAAGTGCAGTTGATACCAAGTTCAAAACGATAACTCTTCTATCATTCAAGGTCAGCCATTCGTTCCACTTAGGGCCCGTATTTTAATCGTATGTATCTGGTGGCTAAGTACAAATTACTATTTTTCTGGGACATTTGTATCAGAGGGGAAAATATTTATCCAATGTCACAGGCTTATCCGTAAAAACAGTTTTCCTGGAGTGTAATTGTGATTATTTGCAAAGTCAAGGCGTCTATCTTTTCTGACAACATTAAGAATTGCTGGTGCTACAGAATGGCCCAGACTTTATCGTAATATAGTTTTCTAATTTTCTCCGTGTGGGTTAGCTTTGCGGTCTTGGCCCAGCCTCTTGCCAGCTGCCATTTATCGCCGTTCAAAACCCATACATCGAAATTTTTCCATTTTTGGATATCCAAATGACAGATTAGAAAATTACTTTTAAAATATTAAAGAAGAGTAAAACCTTCTCCTGTATGGTAATTTTCGTTGAAAAATGTGATGGCATTTTCAATCAAGCATCTTTTATGCTCTATTATAAATGCGAAAATTGAAGCTCTTTTTCATAGGAATCTTTTGTGTTTTCGAAAACTTCATTTGAAGTCATTTACAGTGATTCACACACAAATGCAATAATGAATACAAATCGTTGGAAATGTGCATGTTAAAGACGTAAGAGATATTTTTAAAAAAAACGCGTTTTCGATATCTGGGGACCCCAAAACCTGTATTTCCATTGTAATCTCAAAATCTTCTTTTCCCGCGTCATGCGTAAGTTTCTCTATACTACGTACTATTACTCCATTTACGAGAAAGTAAACTAGTTGTGCTACAAAAGTCACAACGTTCTCGTATTAATTTTCTAGTTTCTTTGGTTTGTGCTAGCTATTCCGAAATTAAATTCTGAAATTAAAGAAGAGTAAGACCTCGTCCTATATGGCACTCTTCGTTGAACAATTTGGAGCCGTTTTTAAGAAAAAGACGAAGCATTAATGTAAAATTTAAAGCTCTTTTTGAATGAACATTTTTGAGTTTTAAAAATAAGTCATTGGAAGTAATTTGAAGCACATTAACTCACAAATGCAATAGTGTTTACAAACATATGTGCATATTAACGACGTGAGAGATATTTCAAAGAAATTATATTTGTGTATTTTAGAAAAAATTAAATTAGTTCAAAGAATTGGTCGCACCGACCGGGATTCGAACCGTTTTTAGAAAAAACGAAACAATATGCCTAAATTAATTTTATGTTATATTAAAGAGGGCAATTATTACTATCCTTTGGAAAACTTTGAAGAAAAAATTGGAGCTGTTTTTGAAAACATGGCGTTTGAGCGTTCTGAAAATACGGAATTTTGCTTCATTTCTCACACAAAACTGTTGAATTTACGAAAAATGTATGACATTATTTAAACCATATGTACTCATAAATACAATAATGTGAATTTAATAGGCTAATGTAAATATTAACGACATGAGAACTGAAAAATTACGTTTTTGTAATTTTTGAAAATAGAAGACATTGGAGATATATTAGGTTTGTTTCAAACGTCTATCCCTGCAACAAATTTAACTCGATATTTAGCACTAATCTGCCAAACGTTTGTAGAAAACATTTGGATTTGTTATTGAGAAAATCTTGTTTTTATTATTTTTTAATATTGTACATATTCCACGCAATATTGCGCGAGATCTACTGAAACTTTTTTAAAAAATGTACATGATCTTAATGAAAAAGCGAATTATGTAGAATAAATTTTATTTGAAGGAAAAATCTCTACCTTCAATTTTGTATTGTATCACGCCGAAAAATTCAAACTTTTGCATTTTTCGAAAATGTTGATTAAACAGTGAAAATCGGACCTTTGCCACTTTTATAGGTTTATTTTACTCTATTCTTACAAAATATTTGAATTAAAAACTTGGAGCCATTCTCGAGAAAATCTTTTGGAATGTCGTTGGGGGCTTCATGTAAAGTGTCCGCAAATTTAAAAAAATGCTAGACAGAAGTTCTACGTACGGTTTAGGCATTAGTAGTGTACACAGCCAGACGTTTCGAAAAATATCCGTTTTTCGGTATGAGGGGACCCCAAAACCTGTATTTCTGTTGAAATCTCGAAATCGATTTTCCTCAGTGATATACACATGCTCTATACTACGTATATTACTCCGTATTGTGACTTCTAGCTCATGTCCGGGTTGTCGCCACTAACATATCGAGTCACATGACATGTGCTGCCGTCGTCACCAGCACGATCGAAAACCGCGCGGCGAGAGGAAGGGCTGTTCTGTGGCTTCCACGGAACTCGGAGCGGCGTTATCAGTCGCGGCTGGCATGGCGTGGAGGGGCAGCAAGAGAGAGGGGTGAGCAGCCGATGAGAGCAGGACCTTGCGACTCTCCATCGAAATTGGGGACAAAGCTAGAGGATAGGTGGTACTAGTGTCGCCAGAGACAGGCTGGCCAACTTTCACTCATAAAATTTGGCTAATTCGTGAGAATATGAAAACACGGAAGGTTCGTAATTCGGTCGTGACTTTGCGAGACCCATTGCCACCAAATATCACGAAAGGTAAGTGTCGGGAAGTATTGCGTCTGTATTCCGTGAGTATCGCTGGTTGAAGTCAGAAGTGTGTGCGGGTTTTTCTAAAGTTCTTTACGAATTTGCGCCAAAAATTGAGTTTAATTTTTTTTCTGCTCGCATTGTATAATTGTGTCGTTTGATGGCTGTAACCCGTTGACATCGTAATGACACTCATTACGACACAGATTTCATTACGATACAGGCTCTTGACCAATCACAGAGAAGTCCACAAACCAAGTATTTACATTTAATTAATCATTGAGAATCTTTCTAGAAAGTGTTTCGTTCGATTGTGTACATTAAAATTGTATTTAATATTGTATTATGCTTGTCAGTTTTAATTTCTTTTATTAATAATTTTTACGTGGAATATTACTTTTTTAATTGAACCGTAATTTCGCTATGATCCTATTTGACTACCGCAGTGATAGTTATTGGGGGTTTATTTGACTGACGTTAGGATTTGAACTTCTAAAAGTTATAATAAGTCGTAGAAACTGTATGAAACTCGATGTAATGGGTATACACTCGTGTGAAGTTGACGATACCCGCTCGTACCTTGCTCGTATTGTAATATCACACTCGTGTATTAATACCAGTCATTACATCATCGTTTCATAATGTACTATTACGTTTGCTCTGGAGATAAAATTTTCACCAGAAGACGGGTGCGGATTAGAAGTAAGCAAAGTTTTGTTTATTAATTAGTTTCCACGCACGTTTTAAATAATGTTGGCAGCAGTTCGTATTTTAGTTCCTGCCAGAGGGTGATACTGTAATGGTCTCCACCACATTCGTTATCAGGCCCTGGATGAAAGGAAGGTGTGCCGAGTGGTGACGAGTGAAGTGACTGTTATGAGAATTCGAAAGTCAGACAACGAACTCCGGAAAAATTTGGAGCGGTCTTTAAGAAAACGGCAATAAGCGTTACTGTAAATGCGAAATTTGAAGCTATTTTCCATAGGAATCTATTGAGTTTTCGAAAAACTTAATTTGAAAAATTTCTAATCACAAATTTAATCATGTATGCAAATCGACGGAAATGTGCATATTAACGGCGTGAGATATATTTCAAGAAAATTAGAATTGTGTAATTTTACCAAAATCGACTTACGGCACATTAAACCGTGCAATTAGCTCTAACTGTTGGAAAATATTAAAGAAAACATTTGGAGCAATTTTTGAGAAAATCCCGTTAGAGCGATTGTGAAAATGAGTAAGTTTGTCTTCATTTTAACAGAAAACTGTTGAGTTTTCGAGAAACTTTGTTTGACATTATGTAAAGCACATCAACTCATAAGTAGAATAATGTTAATAAATTGTCTCTAATGTTAATATTACGGACTTGAAAGACAAGTCAAAATAATTACATTTTTGTAATTTTTGAAAAAAAAAGAATGGAGCAATATAACGTTTATAATATATTGTACATATTTTATGTGTCATAATTTAAATAATATATGTCATATATGTCATAATTTAAATAAAAAAATTAGAGCCGTTTTTGAGAAAATCTTATTTTTGTAATTTTCCAAAATTAGAAATATTTCATGCACTATTGCACGACAACTACTAAAATTGTCAAAAAAATCTACACGAACTTAATGAAAAAACTATTTTTCAGCAACAAATTTGATTTGAAAGAAAAATCTGTGTCTTCAATTTTATAGTTCTAGGAAGACGCCGAAAAGCTTCAAACTTTTGCAATTTTAAAAAATTCAGAGTTAAACTTTAACAAAATCGGACCTATGCCACGTTTATAAGTGTATTTTACTCTATTCTTACAATACATTTCAAGAAAAAAAAATTGATACAGTTTTTGAGAAAATGTTGAAAATGTCTGAGGAGCTTCATTTAACGTACCCCCAAATTGTAAAAAATGTTTTTCCAAAATTTCAAAGCTTCAACTAGAGCCAGACGGACAGCTTCACGTTTTTTATTAAATAATCTGTATATCTTTTGAAGTGGATAGTAAAGTTTTACTAATTGAAAATACTTTCATTTAAGTAATAGGTATATTTTTGAATAAAACTTAGATTGTTTTAATTGAAGGGTCATGATAAGAGTAATATTGTAAGTTATTTGTATCACAAAATGAAGGAACGGTGGGAACATATTTTCATGTAATACTGATATTTATAATTACAACACAAGACGTAGAAATCATGTTCATCAAGTGTTAGAATCAACAGCTCACTACATTAATTCCACATACAATTCATGTACGTTACTTTGCAACGCATTGCCAGATGACATTAAACATTTGAAATCGGTACACAAATTTAAGTTAAAAGTAAAATCTTTTTTGCTGTATAACTGTTTCTATACAATTAGAGACTACACTAATTATCAAAAAGAAAAATAATGTTTATTTTAACAAAAAACAATGATATATAATGGATTAGTTTACCTTTGCATTGCATGTATTGTTAAAAAAGCTTAATATACCTGTAACAATGTAATTCAGCTTCCGGGTCAATCTCGATCAAGGTTTTGTCGAGTTTCCCTGATCCATTAAACATATGCAGCTCAGCATATGGCCCCCTTGTTTTGCTTCTGGACATAAGTGTAGCTTCACTATGCCCACGTTTTGTTGATCACTATTATTGCTTGTAGTAGTAGGAGTAGAGCTGAGGGCGAGTTCCTATATTGTTAGAAAAATGCAGAAAAATCAAATCTGCAATTCGTTTACCGTCCCAAATAGATTTGTATGTAACTCGGGAATGAAAATGTCTAGTTTTTCAAATGTTGCTAACGTCATGCTTTTTAAAATGTTATTATTATTATTATTATTATTATTATTATTATTATTATTATTATTATTAATGTTGTTATTATTATTAGTAGTAGTAGTATTGTTGTAGTTGTTATTGTTGTTTTAACTTTCATTCTTTCAACTATTTATCGTTAAAATGTTGGGATGGGATTGTGGTACTCGAGAAACGTGTGAAATTAATATTCTCACCCTTACGTCATATACAGTTTTTACTGCTTTTTGACCCAATAAATCATAATAACTTCATAATTGTGGACGTTTGCAGCATCAATGTAATGTATTCTCAAATTTTTGATAATCGTCAGATGGCTCGTTTCCGTTACGTGGAAAATTAAGAGACTAGCGACAACAAGTTTTCAAACGTGTATTTTTAAGGGTACAAAGAAGTATTCCAGATATGTCCTACGTGTTCACTACTCGAGACTTTTCAAGAGAGAACATTCCGTTTGCTTCTGATGAAGTGAGAGTACAAATAACTCAGCTAAACAGGAATTAAATAACCAGCCCAGAATAAACATGTTCTGCCCATTAATTTTCATCCGATTTGTTTGTTCTATTCTGTAGTTCCATATGCAAAAAACACGCATCTAAACATGCGGCCTGATCAGCATGCACTGATCCACAGTGTTACCGCCAGAGATTCTTGCTTAAAGAATGGTACAGTCCAAGCAGTGGGTACACGTCAGCATGCACTAAGCAATACTCACAGGTTATTACAGATAACCTCAATGATGTGATTCGATTTCTTTCTTTGCTAGTCGTGTTAGTGATTTAAGGCTGCAAAAATCTGTGAATGATAAACACAAACATTTTCAATTTTTGCATAATATTTAATTCATATGGACATTTATACAGAAGATACGAGTACATTTTATTGGCGAAATTGTCTCCAATTTTTAATCTTCGAGAAACCCGACATTTTCTGTGTACCTAATTATAATACAGTTCTATTTATTAAGGTCAGATTTGAAAGATTCTCATTTACCAGATTTAAAAATATGATTTTTTCCACATAGATTCATCAAAATCTTCAATGAAACGCTCCTTGAGAAAACATGTCCATCTTAAATTTACGTAAATACAAAATTCAGAAAAAACAATACACTTTATTCGACGTAACTCTTCTAATATACAAATATTATCAATTTTTAAAGCACTTAAATTTTGATTTGGTTACTTGGATGGACATGTAACCCCTTCCAAATACGTACACTTTATCAAGTCCGAAGCCTTTTCCGCAACCATATAAACGACGGCTTGAAGGGGGCCAGAGGGTGGAGTCGGAAAAATTGAGGCATCGATAACCCGCAGACCTTCCAGACCCCACACCTTAAGGTCAGGGCTCACCACTGCAGTCGGATCTTCACGCACCCCCATTTTGCAAGTGCCAGCGAGGTGATTTTCACTCACTGACGCCCACCGCACGGCGCATGACCAATACTCGTCAGTATCAAACTCGTGTTCGGCGCAGGCAGGGATGGTTGCATTGTACACTTGGGCACCCAACTGTTTGAAAGGGCCAGATGTGTAAAACTCTTTGGTTCTTTTAATGCCTTCAACCATTAAAGCAACATCCTCAGCGACCGAAAAGTAATTGGGATCTATGATTGGATGTGAGTAAATATTTGAATTATGAAGTGTAAGTGTGCCTCTGCTTCTCGGCCTAATTAATGTCACTGTTGGTTCAAACACTGCGTCATTTGCAATGGGAGCACTAAATTGTTCAAAAAATTCTTCCGTGAATCCCAAACCTAGAGCGAGTTCACGGGACAGAACACTGGGTTGTGTGTAGACAATCGTCTGTATGTTAGGCCAGGAATAATTAATAGCCTCTTCTCCCACTTCGAGGAGTTGAAATATCTCTATGCCATTTCCAGACAGAGGGCCTGAATTGTTCAAAATGTACTGCACGAAGTTCGAAAAGTCAGACAATATATCGTAGCGGCGTGGAGTAATATATTCATCTACTTTTATAATCAATCCTAGAAACATGGGATGGTCAAATAGAATGCGACCAACTGGTGAGTCTACAATCGTGGGAATGTCTAATTCTTGTAGGTGCTTCTTTGGTCCAATACCAGATAGCATAAGAAGTTGCGGAGAATTTACAGCACCTGCTGATAAGATGACTTCCTTTTTGGCGAAGACCCGGTGGGTTTCGTTGTTTCGAATGTAATCTACGCCGACAGCTTTGCCGTTCTCTATAATCACTTTAATCACCAAGGCATGCTTTCTTACGAAGAGGTTGGGTCGTTGTAGCCCCAGAAGGTACCCTCGGTTTGCACTCCACCGAGTACCTTTAAATGTTGTGCTCTGTACTCGAGAGATGCCCGTTTGGTTGGCACCGTTGTAATCCACCATAGGGATGCCGAGTAGTCGCGCAGTTTCCATAGCGTACTCCGTGAAGTTTGTCTCGTATGGGTGGCTATTCATTATGTTACCTGCAAAGAATAAATAATATTAATAATAATGATAATAATAATAATAATAATAATAATAATAATAATAATAATAATAATAATAATGTATGCATGCAATTCATGTAGGTTCCATTTTAGTGCGAATTCATCCAACTTTTGACAGCTAGCGGTGTTATGAGGTCTAGGCATGTTTTTGTTTATTATCCACATCTGGGAGTGATAGGGCATGACGTATTCCCTACACCTCATCTACTTGATTTGCCTCCCTGAGCTTTTTTTTCGTCGCACAGCTACAGAAACTGAGGTGATTGTGATGGAAAACTACGGCTCTTAGTTTCTCCCTGACCGAGAAACGAACGCGGGATGCACCACGAAAAGCTATTAATAAGCCACCAGAAAGGATATAGTAAAAATAATAGTAGTAGTAATAATAATAATAAATTTATTATTATTATTATTATTATTTTTATTATTATTATTATTATTATTATTATTATTATTATTATTATTATTATTATTATTATTATTATTATTATATCTAGTGAGACTGTACAAACTTTCTGCACTGTGTGCTTACAGCCCAATTGTCTCCTATAATTTTTCCGTAGTACAGATATCTTTTGCGGCTCTCATAGGCAACCAATCTTCATAAATGAGATCTGCCAAGAAAGAGAATTTCACGGAAACGTGACGAATTGTACTTTGAGTATAAACGTATGAAAGATTTGTTTTGAAAAAGGCATCTAAATATTTATGTCAAATGCAATCTGCAACACTCTACTATATTTTTCAATCTGTATCGTTAAACAACTCCTAAACGAAGCGTTTGAGGTCCTTAAAAACTGAACTTTAGAGGCCAGAGGCCTCAAAGGAACGTTACAATGGTGTATTGTAGTGTTATCATTTACAAGGAGACATATAGAACAAGTGACGGAGGAGAACAGGGTTTTCAAGAAAACTATATAATACAGGCTTGATATGGAGATGGAAAACTAGGCCAATAGTGTCTGATTTCGCAATAATGATTGATTTCGTAACGCAATGCTGAATTCTGCGCTACATTATCAGAATCCGAATGTTGAAGCTTTCCAGTGGTTTTGGCCGGTTGCGAGATGGTTTCTGGTGCACGCGACCTCAAGGGTCAGGCGAGTAGTCGTAAGTCAACGCGCCCGACAGTCATCCGCCGCCTCGGGTGGCGAACTTCTCTGCAGACGCATGGGATGAGATGCCATCACAAGCGCTTGTGGAAATGTTATCTTTGTCTTTTGTTTAAGTATATTATTCATGTACGTTACTGTCCAAAAGTGTGTTCAATGTATATCACAAGTTCATTTCGGCAATTGCATGATAATTTCATTTATTTCTGTCATTTTCTTAGTGTATGTTTTAATACGTGTCAAGTTACAGAAAATTAAATTCATTCTTAATTTAATAATACCTACGGTATTTTTCAATTTGCATAAGGCATTTACTTCATTTAAGTAAACAATCAATCAAACTATGTTTTTTAAATTATTTATAGTTTCAATTATACTTAGTTAAACGAGTTCTACGTTTTCTGAATCTCCCTACACGATAGCTCCCTCGCAATAGAAATTCGTACCAAGTATTATTTCAGATGCATCACAGTGCACATCTTATTCAAAGATGATGCTCCTTAGAATGTAATAAGTTATTGATGTAAGTGGTGGAGGTAGCACAAACCACAGGAACCCTCAACAGTCCACTGCTCAAAATCCGCTTGCTCCTCCACATTCCAATAATGCTTGAAAGTATGTGCTGTTGTGAGCGCCTCTACTTAGAAAGAGAATTACACCAAAGAAAGAAATATATCAAGCCAGAAACATACCTGAGGTGCCGTGATATTCACTATCTTTTAGGTCCGGAATCTGCACATTTTCCGACTTCTTGAAATACGGCAGCACGCTCTCATAGTCCCAACCGTCGTTGCCCAGTGCAGCCCACTTCTCGTAGTCCATTCGATTGCCGCGCGCATACACCATGGAATTGTGCGTGGTGCACCCGCCCATAACCTTAGCTTGTGAGCAAGGACACCTACTCTCAGGCCCAGATGGGCACCCACCGTTCTTTTGAGGAGCCAAGTTGTAGTTCCAGTCAGCGTAAGGAAGACCTCTGTGCAACGCGAACATAAAAGATAGTATTGTATTTAACATATATATTTCAAATATTAAATTTTCATTCAATTAGTTTTCTGTTATGGGATTGAAAGGGTGAAGAACATTAAAGTGTTTTTTAACCTGTCGACACATGATATTTACCCGCACATTGCAAGAAAAAAAAATGAGCCGGCAACTAGATGATAAATATTACCTAATTTAAACTATTTCTAAACTAATTACTATGGCAGGGGAGTGTAGTCATGTATTATCTGCTTCACTGTTTTTAACAATGAGCAATACCTGATGAAATTAACCCATCAGTCCAAAAGCCGGTTCGTACTATTCACATAACGTACCTACCACCACTACCACCATTACCCCAAACACCACCACTTCCACTACCATTACTACCAGTACCATCATCACTGTCACACTTACTACCACCACCACAACCACTATCACCACTTTCATCACCAATACCACCACAACGTCTGCCAGTATAATCACCATCACAACTACTATCAACTACCACCACAACTATCAACACCATCACCGCTACCACCAGCACCACCGCCACTACCACCACCATTATCACCACCTCTACTACTACAACCACCATGGCAATCACCACCACTACCACCACTACCATCACTACCACGGCCATCACCATGACTTTCACAATCAGTCATCACAACTCCATTGGCAACCACAACTATCACGACCACTACAACAATTTCCACCGCTTCTGGCATCACTACTGCCGCCACCACCACTATCATTACCCCCACCACTATCATCACCACTACTATTATCACCATCACTATCATCACCATCACTGTCTTCATCACAACTATTATCATCACCATCAGTCTTCATCATCACCACTACCATCACCACCACCACTAGCACCAATAGCATCACTACTATTATCACAACCACTATCATCATCATCACCGTCTTCATCACAACAACTATTATCATCACTATCAGTCTTCATCACCACCACCATCACCACCACCATCACCACCACCACCACCATCACCACCACCACCACCACTAGCATCACTAGCATCTTCACCACCACCTCTAACATCACTTCCAGCAAGAACAACACTACCATGAAAAGATGCATTGTATTAGTCATTTACTAATATGACGTCAGATAAACAAAACAATGTGTATCCAATTACTATTTCATAATTGCTATTGTACTAGTTTGTTCGTTCATTATGAAAGGATATAGTGAAGTTCCTCCGGAGATTCTCGCGAAAGTTAACAAAACTACCGACACTGGTTTCCAGTAAAATCTCGGAAAATATATGAAAATGTTTATGGTGCATTTGAGTTTTATAAGTGTGAATAACAGTGTAAATTGTGTTTATGAAACAGTACTTTTAGGATATTTGCTTCTATTGCGAAAAGTTATTCAGAATATATCATAACACAAAAAAAATAACATTTCGAGGATGTTAACCGATGTGTCTTATACATCTTATTACTGCGAGTAGTTCTGCTACTCAAGACGCACATACTATGTTTTTAAAAAAGATTATACGTAACAGTGACAGTATTTTCGTTATTTAAGCATTATACCATTTATTTATTTATTGTATTTGTTTGCATCGTAATTTTAATCAATCGAAGTCATAAAACTATTGTGTGTATTGTGTTGGTATTTGAGTGGGTCTATTTAGTACTGGGACATACCAATATGTGCGACAGTGTATTGCGTGTCATTTATTGTAAACAGGGTGAATTGTAAGGATAGACATATGTAAATATGGCGGCCTAGCAACGGTAGACGAGTTGTCGTCAAGGTCAACAAACTTCATTGTTTTGAACCACTGGGCGCGGCTAGTTGATAAAGTAAACTGAGGATTGGCCGAGAAAGCAATGACAGTCTGGGGCGCGGCTATTTGAATTTGTAAGTAAATTAGGGATTGGCTAGGCATGAAATGACAATGTATTTCGACGGAAGTGGGTCGAATTTTTTCTGAGAAGAAACAATAGAAAATATAGACCGAGTTTTGAAGGGCTGAAAGAGGGGAATATGGATTCATTCCGACTTATGCCGTGGTGATGTGCGGATCGTGTGTAGATAATTGATGTTGGGAGTTTGGGAATTGTGAGCGTCTGCTTTGGAGCGTATGGTTGTCGGACTTTGAATATTGATGTAATGTGCGGAAATTGGAACTTGGAAATATTTCGAGTGCAGCAGCTAGAATTTAAACTGTGAACTTAGGTGAATTTGTCGGCAACAGGACTGGGAGTATTCGGAGCAGATAATAGTTTAATGAATTTTAAGATTTTAAGTATACGCGTAGAAAGAACTGGGCACATTTAAAAGAAAAATTAATTAAGACTTATCAACTTATGACGCGGTGAGGATCAGTGACTTGAGTACACTTGCGACAGAACGGAAGAAAAGAAGATGGTATTTGGACCTGGAGCCATTGACACCGGGAAAAATTGAAAATGGTTCTACGCGGCGACATCGGCCAAGAGCGCGCGAAGATGGGTACTGCAGTATAAGGTTTGAAACTGGTCAGGACCGAAAGTACGTTTCGTATTGTTACCAATGGACATTGAATAAACTTACAAGTTTTTGTGAATAGAAAAGATGATTTTCATTTAGCCAATTCCAGCAAATGAGTAGCTAGAAATGTATATTTGCGTTTAAGATTCTTCGGCCACTCTGTACAGATGGCAGATCGAATAATCGGTTATTAGTGGGCAATAGCGATTATTTTTTATAAGACCCATCGTCCGAGTTAGCCGGATATTAATTTATTGGAAATAGCAATTGAAGATTACGTTAATTCTATTGTTAAAATTAATCTTTTTCTGTCGCCCATATTCTTATATAAATTTGGAACGGGCTACGTTGAATTTATATTTAATAATATTAGAAGGGCAGAGGAGGTATTAAATTTAAAAATTAATTTGAAACAGTCTGTTTCAAATGGCGCCCAACGTGGGGCGCCATTTGAAACAAACTATTAAATTTAAAAATTAAATTAAACAGTTTGTTTCAGTACATTAGGAAACGATAATGTAATGATGGGTATTAATACACGAGTGTGATATTACGATACGAGCGAGTTACGAGCGAGGATCTTGAACATCACACAAGTGTATTAATATCTATTACATCGAGTTTCATACGATACTTTTTCTACGACTTCTGGTAACTTTTATAAGTTAAAATTTTACATAGGATCGTTTCCTGGGAGTTGACATTCAAGATTCAGCCAAGGACACCTAGCGGGCAGCTACCCTACCTGACGCAGATGGCTTCGGTTTAGCAGCCCGCCTGTAAGAGAATACAAAAGTTGCTGCAATAATTCCGAGCTCACCATTTTAGCTTTTTTTATCTTATTTCTGGATGTGCCAACTCAACCTCTGATACACTAGACATTTTAAATTAAAGAATTGGCCGGTTTTAAGGGCAATCATTCGCAGCAACATATAACACAAAATAACTTGTGTTCTGATCTTAACGTCAGTAATATGTTCCCTCCACCACTATATCACTGCCCTAGTAAAATAGGATCAAAGAGAAATTACGATTCAATTTATTTTAAACAATATTTCACGTAAAATTACTAAATTATAAGAAATTAAAACAAACATTGTAAATAATATTAAATGCAATTTTAATGTACACAATCGAACGAAACATTTACTAGAACGATTCTCAATGCTTAATGAAGTGTCTATACTTGGTTTGTAAACTTCCCTGTGATTGGTCATGAACCTGTATCTAAATGAAATCTGTATCGTCATGAGTATCATTACGCAATGGGTTGCAGCCTTCAAATGACAGAATTATACAATTGAAGTAGAAAAAGTGTTCAAAATGCGCGAGGGCATAAAGAATCAGAAATATCCTCATGAGTATTCAATACCGTTACGTGTTTTGTTTGAGGTCCGTTAACACAGCAATGAACTAGTAAACCATAAAATATAATTTATTTTCCCTGATGCCATTTGAGAATTCAAAAGGGAGACCGCTTTTCAACTGTTCAACAATTATCAACTTCATGTACACTCCAATTCATGTCGAACTAAACGTTAATATTTCCATCCAACACACTCAATTCCTATTATTCAGGCTCTATACCGTCACTGTGTAAGTAATGGTTAATCATTTTGTCAACTGAGCAGTTCATTTATCGCCTCTCAGGATTATAGGATCTACTTTGATACTAGGTATTCTGATAACAGATGAGCGTTTGTCTTTGCATTTACTCTTCACTGAAGGTCTACCATCTAGATTACAAAAGATATATCATTTTACATTTTTTCGTGCAAGGTTACTGCTCAAATAATCTTCATTTTTCTGTAATTGCGGAACATTTTCTTCGACAACGTAGGAAAGATTCAGCAGTCTGTTAGCTTTTTTCCGAAGAATATTTCTCCTTCATTTCTGTAATAATATGTAACATAATTATAAAATATTTAAGTTATGTTAGGGAATTAATGCTGTACGACAAATGGTATTTTATTACGGAAAGATTAGATTACCTTTCCTCTTTGGGATGTTAAGAATAATACTTTATATCAGAACATCGGCTGTTAAAGTAATAAATTTCTCTTTGCCAGCTTAAAGGACTGACACTTTCGCGTAGCACAACAGGCTAACTTTTGTTATCATTACCATTGAATTTTTGAAAAATGTGAATATGAGGACACTATGAAACTTAATGTATAATATCTGTGGTGTATGGGATTTTGGGCTCTTCCAGTTCATGGCCTACATGCTGGAGCTTAGAGAAGTCGTCCATGTTAGCATCTACTAGGTTGAGAGCTACGCTTTAAAATTGCCTGTACCATTCTCCGCCAGGGGTGCATTCTGTTATTCACAATGATGTCATTTCTGAGAGACAGAAAAACATTAATTCGTTGCTATATTAACATTATCGAAAAAGCATTATACTGTCAATACCTGTCTGATTCTTATTAAATATTAGTTTGTTGTAGACTGCATTCTTCACATTAATTAGATGATATTAGATAAAATAGGTTAATAGGGTCACCGCTTTGTTACAAGCAACATTTCTCCTTCGTGGCTTCGAGCTGGCAGCATCTGGTCGCGTATGTCGTCTATTTCTATGGCACGCGCTTTTCTGCTTCACTGGTGGAAATACGCTTGCGTTTTTGCATGATCTGGATACCATTCACGACTTACCACAAGGCAACTTGACATTCAAAGGTCGAAAGGCTATTTTCAGTGGAAAAGTATGACACAGGAGATGTTCTTGGGGCCTTACGTGAGGAACGGAATGTCCATGCCGTAAGTCTCGTCTCCACCAGCTTCCAGCAGCAAAACCGTCCAGTCGCCGACCTCTGTAAGTCTGTTGGCCAGCACGCATCCAGCCGGCCCTGCCCCAACCACGACAAAATCGAAGGTCGTTCGGTTACTGAAGTCGTCCCCGGGACCCTAGAGAGGATTTTATTATGTAAACGCTGCACGTACATTTACATCTACAAGCCCTTCATAGTCATTCAAATTGTAAGGTTCAACGTTTAGTAAAATAAGTGCCGAAGAGGTCCAAAATGTTGGACGAAATGACAACATAAAATGAAAATAAATTAATTTTTAAAGCTGAAAGCTTCAGTGATCCGGAAAGTCTTTGTCCACATTCGGGTTTTGTAAACTACTTGTGCAAAGTCTTTGTCTTCATTCAGGCTAGAATAAGTATTCAAAAAACATTTGGTAATGTCTCTGGTATAATAATAATAATAATGTTATAATACCACGTTATCAGTTCGTAATAAGAAAACGTCGTTTGCATCGAAGGGGAAAAATGTCGAATCTTTTCTCACATCTTGGGCATGAAAGAGATGGGGTATTTGCTTTTACGTGACCGACTGACAAATTTTGTCAGGCAAAACAGATCCCTCCTGGAGTCGTTCAACTTAACCGGATAACACAGTGCGCGGTATAAAAGAATGGGCATCCAAAATCACATAGGGTTTTTCAATGCCCCGATGAAATTGGGGAAAAAACTACCGGGTTCAAGGATAGGGGCACTAGTGTCGACGTGTGGTTGCTATTGAGGCTGTAGGTGAGGCGCGCCAACTGGGCAGAGTAAAAATTTGGCGCATTCATGGGAAATAAGAAATGGGCGGGAATCAAGTATTTACTATTACACCTGACGGAAAAGTCTGTTGGCTATACTGGATGTTCCATTTAAAATTGGATTTGGGAATATCTTGAAAATTGCTCATCGGATCAAAATAAATGAATATGAAAGTTGTTGATATCGATGGGGGCCATCCACCGATATCAAACTCAACCACCCACTCCCACTTCCCGGCGCGGTGGGGATGGGGTAAAATAAAAAAGTTAAATGGGAACCTACATTTTTTTTCAAATTCTCCGAAAAAATACAATATTTTGTATTTCTTTTCGTTTCGTGATAGCTAGTGCTGTAGTCGACTAAAATTAAAATAAGCCAAAAAGGTAAAAGATTACTTTTTCTACAAAAGTGCACATCAAATGGAAACTAGAGGTGCTACAGAATGGCACAATCTTTCTCATAGTAAAGTTTTCTAATTTTCTTGGTGTGGTCTGGCTTTAAGGACTTGCTCCATTGTCTGTCCAGCTGCCATCTATCGTCGCCCAAGTACATATTTTTTACATTTTCTCAACTTTTTCTTTTTTTCTAGTTTTTCTAGTTGTACAACCGAATTATTACTTCAAGAATATTAATGAAGAGTAAAATCTCGCCCTAAAAAGACCTTTTCTTTGGAAAATGTAAAGCGGTTTTTAAGAAAATGGCGATTAAGCATTTCTGTAAATGCGAAATTTGAATATTTTTCACAGGAATATATTAAATTTTTGAAAAAGTTCATTTGAAACCAGTTGAAACACTTCTGCTCACAAATGTAATAATGAATACAATTCGACAGAAATGTTCATACTAACGGCGTGAGAGGTAATTCAAAAACATTACATTTGTGTAATTATTGAAAAAAGAAACGAATAGAGCAATATGGCGTTTATGTCTTCGTACAGGGTTTGTTTGGCACTAATATTACCAAAAATTTAAAGAAAAAATTTGGATCAGTTTTTAAGAATATCTTGGTTTCGCAAAATTTCAAACATTGCACGCACTATTAATTTTTCAAAATAATGTACTATTTACGGGCAACAAAAAAATTTAAAGGACAAATCTCTTTTCAATTTTATAGTTGTAGGAATACATTGAAAAAATTCAAACTTCGGCAATTTTCGGAAATTCAGAGTTAACCGCAAAAATATGCCACCGTTATCAGTGTATTTTACCCTATTCTTACATGAAATTTAAAGAAAAATTTGAAACCGTGTTTGAGAAAATTTTGAAAATGTCCGGGGAGCTTGATATAAGGTACCCCTAAATTCTAAACAATCTTTTTCAAAATTTCAAAGCTTCAACTAGAGGCAGATGGACAGTGTTTTCTTCGATTTGGAAAAGATCGTAAGTGTGGTTTAGGTGCTAGCAGTGTTCACAGACGGGTGGTTGGACGAACGAACGGACGAACGGACGGACGGACGGACGGACGGACGGACGGACGGACGGACGGACGGACGGACGGACGGACGGACGGACGGACGGACGGACGGACGGACGGACGGCAAAAAAATCTTTTATGAAAATATTGCAGAGAGTGATATAATGAATAATTATTGTGTGCTGGCAAATGAATGACACAAGCTCTCAATTTTTACTTTCTCGTTCTTAAGAAGAACTTCTTTACGAATAGATGGGTTCCTGTGTAATAAAAACTAATTGTAAAGGAAAACATTTTGGCCATTATCCCTCATCGTGGCCTTCGTGAACCCGTTACTGCCGCATGAACATGGAATTTGATATCGAACTCCCTGAATTCTGCATATAAAGTGAAATTATATTTACGTCCAGAAGCAAAACAAAGTGTTTCTCACTGTCAGCTCACAGGATCGGCGAAATAGGGTTAAAAATCTGATCGATATGGGGATAATTGTCCCAGAAGCTGGGTTATAAGGCCCTCTCTACGGAATACGTTTTCTATTAGATCTCAGCGACGGGTCTACTAGATGTATTCTTTTAGGCAAGAGGCTTCCAATATTTGAAACATGAATTATGGTTATCAATTATCAATTTATGGTAATATACTGAAGTTTGATTCAGTAAAATTAACAGCTTTTTGTATGGAGACACTCCGTTTTATTTCAGTCAGTGAACTACAGCATAGTACCAACAACTACAACATTTCTTTGTTTCTCTTAGTATATCAAATTGACGTGCCACACGAAACCCATCGAAAAAGATGATACATGATCACGATACATGATCATTAGGCAAAGTTACTGTATCAATGAGTAGCAAACCCTTACCTGGGTGTACATCTGCTCCGCCTCTCCTAGCTTGAAGCTGATCATTTCAAGTTGTGAGGACGGTATTGCATTCTCACCTCGAGCGGATTTGCTTAAAAGTACTTAGGCAGTCACCGCTGCAATCACGTTCATTTTTTCAAAACCTGCAAACAATTACCATAGATAAAACCACGGATACTATAGAGACTAAAAAAATAATTTAAATGTATTGTCAAACTAATTGACGAGCGATTACGGGTAATCGTTCGTCATTATATATTATTACCTTATCAGCGATTAAAAGAGATTAATTAATCACTTTGTACGGTCATTATTCATAATAGTGTGATTTAACTGAACTTATTCTTATCAAAAGGTAATAGCTTTGACCTCATAAGTTACTATGAGTCAAAATATTAATTCTAATTTATTTCTTTTAGTATTTAATCTTCCATATTGTACACGTGTCCAAGTTGTTGAGGATGCTTCGTATTTGATATTTGCGTGTTTAACTCTCTGGAGTCTCCCCAACACATTTTCAGCCAAACTCTTTGACGAACAGTGTTTATCTGTGTTCTAACATCTTTTTTATGCAGAATAATATGAAAAAGCATGCAATAAAAATTAAATGAACACGCAAAAATATACAATCAAAAACGTAAAAGAAGCAAAAATGTGCAGTTAAAAATGAAAGAAATTATGTAAAACCATTACATAACATATTTAAATACCTAATAAAAGAAATAGAAGTTACTCTGGGGCGTAATTATATTGCGAGATGCTGCGTAAACACATTAAAGTGTGTATTTACCAAAAAAGATAATAAATTAACAAACAAGTTTCTAACAACTTTTCTTATTTATAATAGCAAACAAATACATTCCAAATTTTGTATGAATTCTATAAGGGCTATTTAGGAGTATGTGTTTATTGTGACGTAACAGGGTGAGCGCGTGGTGACGTGGCGTTCGCCGACCGGCGGGCCGTACTTCAAGGTTTGCAAGATACTTTTTATTGATACCTCTTGTTACGGACGTCGAGGACCGGAAGGTGGAGTTCTGGACCTGGTTGCTCCCACGCTTCCCGAAGTGAAAACCAAGTGCAATTTTTAAAAGAAAAACCAAAACATCCTTTAATGGACATTAACATCTACAAGAAGTATGGTCACGTTTGCTTCCGTGAACCATTTACCGCGAGAGGCCTCTCCGTCAAAATAAGACACAAAGATTACAAATCATACAAAAAACAGCAAAACTTAATTCTATTTACAACTGTACAATTATAGTTCTACAGCCGCGGCTCCTCCTGCCCTCTCTCCTGCTGCCCGCGACCTCAGGGCAACGATCCGTTCAACAAAGTCATCACACAACAATGCCCAAAAAAAAACAACCCATAACCTAGACGCGGTATCACGGTACAGTACTTATCGTGCGTCATGGGCCCGCCACCGTGCCACCTGCGGCGGTCACCAGTGCCTCCAAAAAAAGGGCCGTGTCCCCGGCGCTGATAAGCGCCGCTGCCAGTCCGCCGCTCCAACAAGCGGCCTGGCTCCGCTCCACTCCACACTTTACGCCCACTCCTAACCGTTTCCCGACACTCGCCGACTTGCTTCCGAGCACCTCTCCACTCAACACTTCACCAAAATTATCGTACGCAACGGCGCGGTCCACTGCTTTCACTCCACCTGACTTTGCCTACCGTTCACCTCCAACTCTCTAGCGACATACCTCCGGTGGACCGCAACCCTACTTCACTCCCCTCCTTTCTTACCCCCACTTTTACTTTCCCCCTTTCACTGCCCCTCCGCTACGGCCCATACTGCCCCCTGGGGGGGGGGGGGGAACCACGAACGGCGCCCTCGCAGGCGCGCGGCCTCCCATACCATGCAACCCACAGTGGTGACAGCCCACACCTGGGCTCGGCGTCAATAATATACCAAAAATGAATGTTCCACATCCACACGAGTGATATGTGTAGATTTTATTTCTGCTCAAAGTCGATTCTCAAAGCATATGATTTAAGCGGACGTATTTTATTGTGAAATAGAACTGCAATTAAAGGCTTTGTATCGTTCTCAATTCTACAATTATCTTAGCGATGTAATATTCTTTTACAAAATCTTTTTACCTTTTGCAATTTTCGAAAATTTCGGAAATTCAACAATAGCCGGACCTGTGCCATTTCTATACGCATACTTTCCTCAATCCCATCAAAAATTTGGAAACATTTTTTAGAAGAAATGAAAATATTTACAAGCTAGATAGTTAGATTGAAGTCAGCCGTTCTCTGGAGGATAACTCTATTCTGTAATTTTCCATAGTTCCATCGATCAACAACAGGTGAATGTCGAAACAGTAGACTAACAAACTGACCACGGAACGTGAGCGATCTTTCCTGCTTCTTTCTTGTTCTACTATTTTCCCACACATTTATAAGCACTTCACTACTACTTCACACGCACTTCAATATCACGTGGAGCTTAGAGTTTGTTGCAGCTGGACAGTGCCCCACCGGTGGAAGATACCTGGTTAGGAAACCCCCCGCAATCCAACGTGTAGGTCCAAGTCGCATCTCCCCATCCACTGGGCCGAGTTCGCCTCCATCTCCAGTGGTAAAAATATCCATTGTACTAACGGGATTACTGACCTTAGCGGTTGGCGCGCCTGGGAACACTAATCAATTAAACAATCAAAACTGTCAATCCACCAGGCAAAGTTGTTAAGCGCCTAGCGGAGAGAGTATTAATCTGACCATAGCAACTACTCGCATTTACAAAATAATATTGAAGAAGGCATTGCTTCCATCGACCTACCTCTTGTGGTCAGTCGGGCAATTGGGAGGCGACTTCCTTTCTTACTGTGTTAAAAGTTAGAGACCGTGGATTGCAAAAGTGCAAGTTAAAAAAGATAACTCTTCTATCATTCAATGTCAGCCATTCGTTCCACTTAGGGCCGGTATTTTAATCGTATGTATCTGGTGGCTAAGTCCAAATTACTATTTTTCTGGGCATTTGCATCAGAGGGGAAAATGTTCATCCAATGTCACAAGCTTATCCGTAAAAACAGTTTTCCTGGAGTGTAACTGTGATTATTTGCAAAGTCAAGGCGACTATCTTTTCTGACATTTAGAAATACTGGTGCTAAAGAATGGCCCAGACTTTCTCGTAATATAGTTTTCTAATTTTCTCCGTGTGAGCTAGCTTTACGGTCTTGGCCCAGCCTATTGCCAGCTGCCATCTATCGCCGTTCAAAATCCATATTTCGAAATCTTTGAATTTTTTGATATCCAAATGACAGATGAGAAAAATTACTTTCAAAATATTAAAGAAGAGTAAAACCTTCTCCTGTATGGTTATTTTCGTTGAAAAATGTGATGGCATTTTTAATCAAACATCTTTTAAGCTCTATTGTTAATGCGAAAATTGAAGCTCTTTTTCACAGGAGTCTTTTGTGTTTTCGAAATCTTAATTTGAAGTCATTTACAGTGATTCACACACAAATGCAATAATGAATACAAATCGTTGGAAATGTGCATGTTAAAGACGTAAAAGATATTTAAAAAAACACGTTTTCGATATCTGGGGACCCCAAAACCTGTATTTCCATTGTAATCTCAAAATCTTCTTTTCCCGCGTCATGCGTAAGTTTCTCTACACTACGTACTATTACTCCATTTACGAGAAAGTAAACTAGCTGTGCTACAAAAGTCACAACGTTCTCGTATTAATTTTCTAGTTTCTTTGGTTTGTGCTAGCTATTCTGAAATTAATTTCTGAAATTAAATAAGAGTAAGACCTCGTTTTATATGGCACTCTTCGTTGAAAAAATTGGAACCGTTTTTAAGAAAAAGACGAAGCATTACTGTAAATGTAAAACTTAAAGCTCTTTTTGAATGAACATTTTTGAGTTCTAAAAATAAGTCGTTAGAAGTAATTTGAAGCACATTAACTCACAAATGCAATAGTGTTTACAAACATAAGTGCATATTAACGACGTGAGAGAAATTTCAAAGAAATTATATTTCTTTGCTATCTGTTGGAAAACTTTGAAGAAAAAATTGGAGCTGTTTTTGAAAACATGGCGTTTGAGCGTTCTGAAAATACGGAATTTTGCTTGATTTCCCACACAAAACTGTTGAATTTTCGAGAAAATGTATGACATTATTTAAACCACATGTACTCATAAATAGAATAATGTGAACGTAATACGCTAATGTAAATATTAACGACATGAGAACTGAAAAATTATGTTTTCGTAATTTTTGAAAAAAAGAAGATATAAGAGATATATTGGGTTTGTCTCACACGTCTATCCCTGCAACAAATTTAACGCGACATTTAGTACTGTACCTACCAAACGTTTGTAGAAAAAATTTGGATTTGTTATTGAGAAAATCATGTTTTTATTATTTTTTAATATTGTACATATTCCACGCAATATTGCGCGAGAACTACTGAAACTTTTTTAAAAAATGTACATGACCTTAATGAAAAAACTAATTATGTTGAATAAATTTCATTTGAAGGAAAAATCTCAACAGTCAATTTTTTAGTTGCATCACACCGAAAAAATTCAAACTTTTGCATTTGTAATAATCTCCCCCTCTCTCCGCCCTCCTTTGATACCGCGACGCCTCACGTCGCGGCGCCAATGTAATAATATACTACTTCTAATCAAACACGATGGCCCTCGCTAGTGCGCCACTGTAATATTCTCTTACAAAACCTCACGACGATTGTAATCTTTTCCTCGTCACGCGCACTATCTTGCCCTGCCCTAGCCCTGAATTATAATTGGGTGCCACATTAGCGATTGCCCGTACCTCTGCTAGCTCGTACTATTGTTTATTTCTTACCGTGTCGTATTCCGCGCGCTCACTCCATACGGAGTTGAAGGAAGGGTCCGTTTCGTTCGTGCCTGGGTCAACATTTATACCACTACAGCATAAAAAAACATGGAATCACGGCAATTATGAGCCATTGGGATGCTCATGCATTTAATTTAGGATTTTTTTTTCGCTGATATCCCTTTCATTAACACAATCTGCCCCTCCGACTTACGAAACATAACAATACGAATATATAAACACACAGGGAAAAAATAAACATACACACTGAAATTACAATACAAAGAAAAATCTCATCCATCCATCAGAATGCGCATTCTGTCGTGACCTTCCTTATTATCCTTAGCCTAATAGCATAACTTGGTCTTCGACAGAACTTCTTTTCTTTCTTTTGAATGGAGCGTAAACAAACCAAAAAAAAAAACAATACAGTTATTGCACAATTCGTGCCACTTCCCTTTTTTGCAGCGATGTCACCTTCCGTCAGCGCCCGTCGCTGGTAGTTGTCACGTGCATTATTTACGCACGCAGTTCCCCGTTCAGCTGCCACCAGATCCTCGATGCACTCCTCCGTTTAAAGTTTGTCAATGCATCCACAAGTATGGTTTTTTTGTCTTAATCGCGTCTTCCCTGAATGTTATTTCTATATCTCGCGATATATATATCTTTCGCGACGCTCCTATTTCCTGACACCTAATTTGCGTAAATATTGTCTATGCGGATTTTTTTGTGAATTTTTAAATGAATTTAAATAAATTTTCGATACACTCAGTCTCAACAATTGTTTTTAAGCAACAAAATAACTTAATAACGTTTTACACGACACTTCCGCAAAAAGTTTCAAAAACTTAACACAACATGAAAACGCGTGCGATCATCCTCAGATCCGAACTCTTTCTGTCTGTAACCCAGTTTGCATTGTTGGCCCACACAATCCAAGTGACTGTCTTTTTATTAAACACATGCCCATCACCATAAGAAATGTTCGAAAATGTTTACATTTTTCACTGTTATGGGGCATCTTGCGTCTTACTCTCTCTTTCATAGTTTTATTAACTTTTGGTTTGTAATTATCACATTACCGAATTCCCTTTTCCCGTTTTCCTTTTTCCAAAAAAACCTTTATTTTCCGTCTTCCCCACTCTTGATGACGTCACATCTTCGGTCGCTCTTTTAATTCTTTCTTAGCTCGCTATGCTATGGAACTGGATACTGATTTATTAAAGCCTTACATAAATTCCCCCCCGCACCGTAACTAATTTTGCCCTGATCTAAATATTTTTCCCTATAATTTCTCTAAGTTTGGCCAAAATCCACCCAGACATTCATTGGATATTCAATAAAACTCGTTTTGTTGTATACTTTCAGAGGTACAACAATGGTCACCATGTCTTCAACTTCGCCGTTATGCATGAAATTTATACCACTTATAATATTTACGGAACCCGTGGCTCGAATAACGTGATTCTTGGTTCAAAATGTTCCTAAATTTGGGTTCTATTCACTGTTCACAATGCCTATTGCCCCCCTTTTGTTTTCTATTACTTTCCTAATAATTATTATTACGCGGCGCTGTGGTCTATTGTTTCTTTCATTATTGGCTCCTCTTTGCTTATGTAGAAGTTCTTGTCCCACGCATTCTTGCGGGCTAGTCTCACAAATCATTACACATTTTTCGAAAATTTTGATTAAACAGTGAAAATCGGACCTTTGCCACTTTTATAAGTTTATTTTACTCTATTCTTACAAAATATTTGAATTAAAAACTTGGAGCCATTCTCGAGAAAATTTTGAGAATGTCGTTGGGGTTTCATGTAAAGTGTCCCCAAATTTTAAAGAATGCTTGTCAGAAGTTTTACGTACGGTTTAGGCGCTAGTAGTGTTCACAGTCACACGTTTCGAAAAATATCCGTTTTTCGGTATGAGGGGACCCCAAAACCTGTATTTGATTTGAAATCTCGAAATCGATTTTCCGCTGCGATACATAACATGCTCTATACTACGTATATTACTCCGTATTGTGACTTCAAGCTCATGTCCGGGTTGTCGCCACTAACATATCGAGTCACGTGATATGTACTTCCGTCGTCACCAGCACGATCGAAAACCGCGCGGCGAGTGGGAGTGCTGTTCTGTGGTTCCACGGAACTCGGAGCGGCGTTATCAGTCGCGGCTGGCATGACGTGGAGGGGCAGCATGCGAGAGGGGTGAGCAGCCGATGAGAGCAGGACCTTGCAACTCTCCATCGAAATTGGGGACAAATCTAGAGGATGCTAGCATAGGTGGCACTAGTGTCACCAGAGACTCGCCAACTTTCATACATAAAATTTGGCTAATTCGTGAGAATATGAAAACACGGAAGGTTTGTAATTAGGTCGTGACTTTGCGAGACCCATTGCCACCAAATATCACGAAAGGTAAGTGTCGGGAAGTATTGCGTCTGTATTCCGTGAGTATCGCTGGTTGAAGTCAGAAGTGTGTGCGGGTTTTTCTAAAGTTCTTTACGAATTTGCGCCAAAAATTGAGTTTAATTTTTTTTCTGCTCCCATTGTGTAATTGTCTCGTTTGATGGCTGCAACCCGTTGACATCGTAATGACACTCATTACGACACAGATTTCATTACGATACAGGCTCTTGACCAATCACAGAGAAGTCCACAAACCAAGTATTTACATTTAATTAAACATTGACAATCTTTCTAGAAAGTGTTTCGTTCGATTGTGTACATTAAAATTGTATTTAATATTGTGTTATGCTTGTCAGTTTTAATTTCTTTTATTATTAATTTTTACGTGGAATATTACTTTTTTAATTGAACCGTAATTTCGCTATGATCCTATTTGTCTACCGCAGTGATAGTTATTGCGAGTTTATTTGACTGACGTTAGGATTTGAACTTATAAAAGATATAAGTCGTAGAAACTGTATGAAACTCGATGTAATGGGTATACACTCGTGTGAAGTTGACGATACCCGCTCGTACCTTGCTCGTATTGTAATATCACACTCGTGTATTAATACCAGTCATTACATCATCGTTTCATAATGTACTATTACGTTTGCTCTGGAGATAAAATTTTCACCAGAAGACGGGTGCGGATTAGAAGTAAGCAAAGTTTTGTTTATTAATTAGTTTCCACGCACGTTTTAAATAATGTTGGCAGCAGTTCGTATTTTAGTTCCTGCCAGAGGGTGATACTGTAATGGTCTCCACCACATTAGTTATAAGGCCCTGGATGAAAGGAAGGTGTGCCGAGTGGTGACGCGTGAAGTGACTGTTATGTTTGGAGCGGTCTTTAAGAAAACAGCAATAAGCGTTACTGTAAATGCGAAATTTGAAGCTATTTTCCATAGGAATCTATTGAGTTTTCGAACAACTTAATTTGAAAAACTTCTAATCACAAATTTAATCATGTATACAAATCGACGGAAATGTGCATATTGTGACGTACTAGGATGAAAACCACAGACGACTGTTCTGATTGATATATACAATATATTTACAGAATTTTTACAATTAATGTACAAAAATTATAATACAAAAATCTAACCCCTTGGCAACCTTTCAGTTCTCTTAGCCGCGAAACCCCGCGACCATCCCTAGGCCTTCGCCCAGAACCACTGCTTCGGAAGCAGCAAAAAGCAACGCGACGTGCGAAGCTGTCGGACATAGAGTCCCGTAACTATACCAGTAACATGGCTTGTCGCCAAACCGATCTTCGACCCGAAGATAACCTGCAATGATAGCACTGGAGATACCTCTCGTCTTTCGACACCCAGCGTATCCCGCGAGGCGCCTGTCGGCGCGGCCTTAAATATCCGACGGCTCGCCCCCACCCTACAAGCAGCGGGCGTCATACGGCTCGCTGGCCAGCTTTTCCAGAGCTGCAACCGACATCTCTTAAACTCGCCTCGGCGCGCGTCCTTTTCAAGGAAATTCCTGCCGGGATTCCTAAGGGCTTTTCCAACCGGCGCGGCGTGGCGCCGCCGCCTTACCGCCCCCATGGCGCCGCCGCCCCCATCCACATCCGGCTTAGCGCGGGTTTCCCCGAAGCGGCCCGACGCACCGGCGCCGGACCAGGCGACGCTACAATATTAACGGCGTGAGAGATATTTAAAGAAAATTACAATTGTGTAATTTTACCAAAATCAACTTAACGTCACAATAAACCGTGCAATTAGCACTATCTGTTGGAAAATATTAAAGAAAACATTTGGAGCAATTTTTGAGAAAATCCCGTTTGAGCGATTGTGAAAATGAGTAAGTTTGTGCTCATTTTAACAGAAAACTGTTGAGTTTTCGAGAAACTTTGTTTGACATTATTTAAAGCACATCAACTCATAAGTAGAATAATGTTAAAAAATTGTCTCTAATGTTAATATTACGGACTTGAGAGACAAGTCAATAAAATTACATTTTTGTAATTTTTGAAAAAACAAAAGAATGAAGCAATATAACGTTTATAATATCTGATACAGTGCATTTAACACTACACTTACCAAAAATTTAAATAAAAAAATTAGAGCCGTTTTTGAGAAAATCTTGTTTTTGTAATTATTTAAAATTACAAATATTTCATGCACTATTGCACGAAAACTACTAAAATTTTCAAAAAAATCTACATGAACTTAATGAAAAAAATATTTTTGAACAACAAATTTCATTTGAAAGAAAAACCTGTGTCTTCAATTTTATAGTTGTAGGAAGACGCCGAAAAGCTTCAAACTTTTGCAATTTTCGAAAATTCTAAGTTAACCTTTAATAAAATCGGACATATGCCACCTTTATAAGTGTATTTTACTCTATTCTTACAATAAATTTCAAGAAAAAAAATTGGAGCCGTTTTGGAGAAAATGTTGAAAATGTCTGAGGAGCTTCATTTAACGTATCCCCAAATTTAAAAAAATGTTTTTCCATAATTTCAAAGCTTCAACTAGAGCCAGATGGACAGCTTCACGATTTTTATTAAATAATCTGTATATCTTTTTGAATTGCATAGTTAAGTTTTACTAATCGAAAATACTTTCATTTAAGTAATAGGTATATTTTTTAATAAAAGTTAGATTTTTTTTAATTGAAGGGTCATGATAAGAGTAATATTGTAAGTTATTTGTATCACAAAATGAAGGAACGGTGGGAACATATTTTCATGTAATCCTGATATTTATAATTACAACACAAGACGTAGAAATCATGTTCATCAAGTGTCAGTATCAACAGCTCACTACATGAAATCCACATACAATTCATGTACGTTACTTTGCAATGCATTGCCAGATGACATTAAACATTTGAAATCGGTACACAAATTTAAGTTAAAAGTAAAATCATTTTTGCTGTATAACTGTTTCTATACAATTAGAGACTACACTAATTATCAAAAAGAAAAATAATATTTATTTTAACAAAAACAATGATATTTAATGGATTAGTTTACATTTGCATGGCATGTATTGTTAAAAAAGCTTAATATACCTGTAACAATGTACTTCAGCTTCCGGGTCAATCTCGATCAAGGTTTTGTCGAGTTTCCCTGATCCATTGCACATATGCAGCTCAGCGCTTGTTTTGCTTCTGGACATAAATGTAGCTTCACTGTGCGCACGTTTGTTTGATCTCTCTTATGCTTGTAGTGGTAGGAGTAGAGCTGAGCGTGAATTTCTATATTGTTAGCAATGCAGAAAAATCAAATCTGCAATTCGTTTACAGTCGCAAATAGATTTGTATGTAACTCGGGAATGAAAATGTCTAGTTTTTCAAATGTTGCTAACCTCATGCTTTTTAAAATATTATTATTGTTATTATTATTATTGTCGTTTTAACTTTCATTCATTCAACTATTTATCGTTAAATGTTGGGATGGGATTGTGGTACTCGAAAAACGTGTGAAATTAATATTCTCCCCCTTACACCATGTACAGTTTTTACTGCTTTTTGACCCAATAAATCATAATAACTTCATAATTGTGGACGTTTCCAGCATCAATATAATGTATTCTCAAATTTTTGATAATCGTCAAATGTCTCGTTTCCGTTACGTGGAAAATTAAGAGACTAGCGACAACAAATTTTCAAACGTAGATTTTTAAGGGTACAAAGAAGTATTCCAGATATGTCCTACGTGTTCACTATTCAAAGCTTTTCAAGAGAGAACATTTTCTTTGCTTCTGATGAAGTGAGAGTACAAATAACTCAGCTAAACATGAATAAAAAAACCTGCCCAGAATAAACATGTTCTGCCCATTAATTTTCATCCGATTTGTTTGTTCTATTCTGTAGTTCCATATGCCGAAAACACGCATCTAAACGTGCGGCCTGATCAGCATGCACTGATCCACAATGTTACCGCCAGAGAGCCTTGCTTAAAGAATGGTACAGTCCAAGCAGTGGGTACACGTCAGCATGCATTTATGGAATCCTCACAGGTTATTACAGATAACCTGTGATTCGATTTCTTCCTTTGCAAGCCGTGATAGTGATTTAAGGCTGCAAAAATCTGCGAATGAAAAACACAAACATTTTCAATTTTTGCATAATATTTAATTCATATGTACATTTATACAGAAGATACGAGTACATTTTATTGCCGAAATTGTCTCCAATTTTTATTCTTCGAGAAATCCGACATTTTCTGTATACTTAATTATAATACAGTTCTATTTCTTATGGTCAGATTTGAAAGATTCTCATTTAACAGTATTAAAAATAAGAATTTTTCCACATAGATTCATCAAAATCTTCAATGAAACATTCCTTGATAAAACATGTCCATCTTAATTTTAGGTAAATACAAAATTCAGAAAAAAAACATACACTTTATTCGACGTAACTCTTCTAATATACAAATATTATCCATTTTTAAAGCACTTAAATTGTGATTTGGTTACTTGAATGGACATGTAACACCTTCCAAATACGTACACTTTATCAAGTCCGAAGCCTTTTCCGCAACCATGTAAACGACGGCTTGAAGGGGGCCAGAGGGTGGAGTCGGAAAAATTGAGGCATCGATAACCCGCAGACCTTCCAGACCCCACACCTTAAGGTCAGGGCTCACCACTGCAGTCGGGTCATCACGCACCCCCATTTTGCAAGTGCCAGCGAGGTGATGTTCACTCACTGACGCCCACCGCACGGCGCATGACCAATACTCGTCCGTATCAAACTCGTGTTCGGCGCAGGCAGGGATGGTTGCATTGTACACTTGGGCACCCAACTGTTTGAAAGGGCCAGATGTGTAAAACTCTTTGGTTCTTTTAATGCCTTCAACCATTAAAGCAACATCCTCAGCGACCGAAAAGTAATTGGGATCTATAATTGGATGTGAGTAAATATTTGAATCATGAAGTGTAAGTGTGCCTCTGCTTCTCGGCCTAATTAATGCCACTGTTGGTTCAAACACTGCGTCATTTGCAATGGGAGCACTAAATTGTTCAAAAAATTCTTCAGTGAATCCCGAACCTTGAGCGAGTTCACGGGACAGAACACTGGGTTGTGTGTAGACAGCAGTCTGTATGTTAGGCCAAGAGTAATTAATAGCCTCTTCTCCCACTTCGAGGTGTTGCAATACCTCTACGCCATTTCCAGACAGAGGGCCTGAATTGTTCAAAATGTACTGCACGAAGTTCGAAAAATCAGACAATATATCGTAGCGGCTTGGAGTAATATATTCATCTACTTTTATAATCAATCCTAGGAACATGGTATGATCAAATAGAATACGACCAACTGGTGAATCTACAATGATGGGAATGTCTAGTTCTTCTAGATGCTTCTTTGGTCCAATACCAGATAGCATAAGGAGTTGCGGGGAATTTATAGCACCTGCTGATACGATGACTTCGTTTTTGGCGAAGACCCGGTGGGTTTCGTTGTTTCGAATGTAATCTATGCCGACAGCTTTGCCGTTCTCTATAATCACTTTAATCACCAAGGCATGCTTTCTTACGAAGAGGTTGGGTCGTTGTAGCCCCAGAAGGTACCCTCTGTTTGCACTCCACCGAGTACCTTTATATGTTGTGCTCTGTACTCGAGAAATGCCCGTTTGGTTGGCACTGTTGTAATCCACCATAGGGATGCCGAGTAGTCGGGCTGTTTCCTTAGCATACTTGGTGATATTTGTTTCGTATGGATGGCTATTCATTATGTTACCTGCAATTAATGACAATATAATAATAATAATAATAATAATAATAATAATAATAATAATAATAATAATAATTTTATAAATTAAGTGTTTAAATTTATATTTGCAGAATTGTTTACCCCTAATTAGATCTTAAAATAAATATATGTTTGTTAAATGAATTGTACTATGGAAATCATGCTTTGATAAAATTATCTGTGTGACGCCTGAAACGTACTAGAAATATATTAAACAATAATAATGTTCTATATCTATACTAATGTATAAAGATAATGTGAGTCCTCTTAGAGTGCAGTAATATCTGAATGTACTGAACTAATTCTGATTAAACTTTTGTGCTAGTTCCTTTGAAGGTCTGGAGTACTATAGGCTATGATTTATAACCATCAACCGTAATTTATTTACAAAATAATTATAACAGGATATTTTTCGCCGAGAATTACATCACAGACTCAAGAGTGCATCAATGTCAATAGTTTAGCAGCTCGCCACCAGAAGATGGCGTCTGAGATCTACTTCTGATTTTTAATAAATGTCCAGAATTATTGCGAAATTCATTGGGGTTTCAATAAGGTTATATAATATGCAAGTGTGAACGTCGGTGATTTGTTAGATCTGATCGTTGGTGGAACATTTGAAAGAAATCGGAAACTGAAGTGGTAAAGAATGCCAATGTACACGCGTGTTATTTAGTTCGTGTTTGTGTATTAGTCCGTGTTATATACAAAGTGGCAAGAAAACAATGTAATTTGAAAGTGTTTAAAAATTGAGGTAGGTTGAGACAGTAAATAGTACAATAATATACAGTGCAGAATATACAATAATGTACAATGTACAATACACAGGTATCGTATTTTTTTTAAACAACATCTTCTTTTACAGCAATTTGTGAATTGTTTGAAACAATGCCGAAACGAGCGTCACAGTTCTCAAAACAGACCGCCAATGCGAAGAGATGGACTGTCTATAAAGATTTTGAATCGGCTACTCAGAGGCAAGAGCGAATTGCTGCAGTACTCACTTGCCCCATTGAAAATAATACTGCGAGAAGGGAAGCAAATGTCAATAATTCTCTAAGTAGTAGGGCAGCTTTTAATTAGAACTGTCAATTTGACTATTGACACAGCTCTCATGTTCAAATTAATAAAATAGAAAATGTTTGTATGTTTTGGGTCCATTCAGTTGATTTTTGTCTTAAATATGTGCAGGATATTAGCAGTGGAAAGTAATTAAAAAAATTATCATTTACATATTAAGGCTAATATGTACTTTTGTTTTGCATATCAAATGCTCCCAATGAATGAATTCATCCATTCTTTCTATAAAAATAGACAATAATGAATTTATCTAAATATATTTATGTTTAAGGAAATCAAAAAATCTAGGATTGCTTTGTTTCTATAATTCATATTTCAAGATCCATAATATCTTGCGCTTCCGATCAAATAATGAAACATATTATTTTGTTAAGTAGCTCAGTACATTGTCAATTCATTATGTACACATTGTAATGATCCATAATCCCTCGGAACAGTTTTGGGTTTAAAGTGTATAAAATAGGCAGGAAAATATCAAGATTTAGATTTGAGAAGACAAAAGACGGCGACATCGCGCATAAATATTTTTATTAAGTTAAACAAATGCGTGACATAAAATGGAAACAGACATTAACACTCAATTATACATAATTTTCGGAACTAGTAGAAGGTGGAATCATTAACATCGAGTCAGAGGTTCAGGAGATTTGGACAGAATTGGAATTGTATTTTTGGTGATTAAACTAGAATACGAGAACCATTGTTGCGATTGCAAAGCTTAAGGCAAAAGAGTAATTTTATTAAATATCAAGAAAACGCGTGAAGGCATCAAGATGAGACTTTCGGAAATGATAGGGCAAAATTTATGGAAAATTATGGGAACACTCGCAGTTTCGAGAAGTACCGAGGAAGCGCGTCAAAATTAAAATTAATATTGTATAATTGAAATAAACCCGGTACAAATGATGCATCGCGCTGACGTCACAGTTTACGTCACGATGCAAGAGGATAGAAATTAATAGAATTTGTTCAAATGAGACTAAAGAAGAAAAGGGAAATAGTATAATAATTAGCGAAAAAACTAGAAATAATAGTGGGAAGCGATGACGAAGCATCAAATTATGACGCAAACGATGTTTTGTGAAGTGGCTCAGTACATTATCCATTTATTGTGTACACATCATGTAATGTTGGTTGATAATTATTGTTCTTATGTTGCAATGATATAATGAATTGATTTACCTAAACAGATAAATTTTATAATACATGTAACTACATGCACATAAGACTTTGAACATATATATTTCTGTAGTCTTCAAAATAATTTTAAAAACTGGCAATTACTTTTCAGCATGATACAAGTATTTTTCTTTTATTTATTTATTCATTTATTATTATTGTTATTATTATTATTGTTATGATACATCAATTACGTTATGACATCTATATGTACTACTCCGGATCTATCTACTAGAGTACCCGTGCGAGAACTCCTGCATGTTGTACTCCGCTTAAAGCAGTAAGTCCCTTCAAGTTCACGATTTGCCAGGAGATAAATTTTTAATCTTTCTTTATAAATACGATAGAAGAAAAAATATAAAAAAGAGTTAGTTTTACAATGTGACAAATTATAGAATGAATTGATTTACGTAAACAAAAAAGTTATTCTGCATGTAGTTTTAAAATAGACATTTGTCATCTTCAAAATAATTATAAATACTGGCAATTATGTTTCAGCATAGATGTTTTCATTTACTTTTATGATTATGATTCGTCAATTACGTTTTGACATCTACATCTATATTCCATATCTATCTTCTAGCGTCTCCGAGCGAGAACTCTCGTATGTTAAACTCCGCTTAAAACAGTAAGTCTCTTCAAGGTCACGAGTTGACAGATCACTTTCAAATCTTTCTTGATGAATGCAATAGAAATAATAAAAGAGCAAAAAAATAATAAAAGAGTGAGATTTACAATGTGACAATTTATTGACAACATTGGAATAGTATATAAAACACCACAAAATAATATACGTGAGTCTATAAGTATTTTATGTTGCAGTTTAGATTTGTTTATTGTTCTTAATTATGAAGTGAAGAATGTTTAGGAGCTGGAACTCCAAATAAGAATGTAATTTTTGTGCAAAAGTGAGCGAGGTAGACCGAAAATTTCCAAATGGAGATCAAGAGAAGACAGGTCTATCGGAGCGTGGCCGGGTAGAACGTTGTAGGAAGGAGTAAGGCGGAGAAGGGATATAATGGAAGAGGTACACCCCGCCGCAGGGCATGAACAAATGGAATTCCTCTTCCTGTTTAATAATATACTGTAATAAATTTCCGAGCAATGCCGGATACTTCAAATAGTGATTAATAATAATAATAATAATAATAATAATAATAATAATAATAATAATAATAATAATAATAATAATAATAATAATAATAACAATAATAATAACAATAATAATGTATGAAATCATAACGGTATTTAAGTTCAAACGCTCTCTTTAATTGGGAATAATCTAAAAGCTGTATTTGCTATTGTAGGACGGATTAATCTAACTTTGGCCATCTAGCAATGATCCTGGAACCGAGCCTGGAGGTGAGCGTGGTATGTTGCCAACATGACTTACTTCCTTCACCGAATGTGGCAGGCCTGACTTTTTCAGTCGTCATGCAGCTAAACTGAGACGATTGTAATTGAAAACAACTGCAGCTCTGGTTTTTGCTACGACCGGGAATCGAACGCGGGATGCACCATGCAAAGCAGGCACGCTCTCTATGAGCCACCAGAGGACCTAGGGAGTACACACCTTGTAGTTAGTGATGGGGCTTGAATACCCCCATGAGCCATGTCAGCGGTAGCGTAGCAACTGGTAGGGCCTCCCTTAGTGAATAGGTTGAGGGTGAGGGGTCAGACGAAAAAATACTCCAGAGGAGAGTCTCAATGGCATCTTTGAAGAAATAGGAGGATTGATGAAGATGACGGAAGATGCACCTCGAACTAAACCGCAGCATTTGATCTGCAGCGTCTGTCTCCATGTTGGAAGAAGCGTCGTGATGCAGGAACCGCGGGCGACAAAAGAGAAGCAAATTGACTGAGGTAAAGTACGGACCGATAGAGTAGACGGAGCAAGTAGCTCACAGCAGTTGGCGGCGGAGTAGGGACTCGCTAAAGTATCGTGGCAGTTGTCACTACTTGAATAAACTCTCTCCGAGTCTAGTAATCACGGCCTAGATGGCGTATACTGAGAATATTCAGGATCAAATACGACTAGTTAGCAGATTGGAGTCTCAGTCGCACTAATTAACGGCATCCGAATCATAACCGGAAAGTAGTTTACTACGAACCTACGCGAGTCAGCTGGGCGATCGCAACGCGAACGGGAGCGCAGGGAGCTGGGGTCGTCGATCTGGCGGAGTCAGCTGTGTGGCGGTTACCAAGGACCCGACTAACGAGCAGTTTAACCCGAAGACGAGACAACAAAAGGCGCGCCGAGTCTTCAACCTTTCCCTCTCTCTGTGCGGGTGGGGTACGCTGGCAGGTAACTGAGGCGGCTTGGAAGAAATGGAACTCAGTGGTTTGTGACTTCAAAGACATTTATGTAATCATCACTCTCAAGAAACAAGAGAGACGCAAGAAGAAATATAGTGGTGTGTAGTGATAGTAGTTAGTAAATGTTTCATCAACCAAGTGCGTTGCCAATTTCGGACTAATTTGTATCTAAATTTTATTTTTTATTTAATTTTATTTAGTAGTAAATGACCTTTTCTCTTGTCATAAATCATTTCTTTTTAATTTCCACCTGACAAATCCAGCCAAAATTATATACTGCATGTGCAAATTAAGGTTCCAATTTACAAGTGTGTAATAATTAGAGCATGGTTATCAGAGAGCGTACAGCTAGGTAGCTGTTAACGCATTAGCGTTGTTAAATGCATGAGTGTCGAAAGCAGGAACGAAGTTGAGGGAACGAATTCACCGACCCGATGGTGATTTCACGCTACTGTCGCAATGTGACGGAGCGGTTACCATCACAATGGAGACAGCGGATTCCAGATATGCGACCTACCCTAGATTCAAAGAAGCTTTCCAGTCAACGACGATACATATTTAGCAGTAGAAAATTTGCAACAGAACAACTTGCTGACATTCATGGAAGGGCAGAGTTTGTTCTTTGATCGAACTACCCACTTGACGAACACGTAGAACTTGAAAACGATGGTCCTGTTGAAGGTTTATCTCTTCCAAATGAAACATCCGTCAGTGGTGAATCATCTCCCAATGAATCACACGATAGGGACATGATGCGAAATCTCCTTCGACGCGAGGTAGAAAGAGTTCGTCAACTTTCATTCGAATCTCGTGCACCCTTGAAGAGAATATACGAAAATGCTAAGCTAAGAGAACGATAGAGGCAGCGAACTGTCTTAAATGAGGTGATACAGGCCCCACGTAGAGATCGAGGTATTACTGACATCAATCTCATCGTGTATGCAACTGGATCTCCGGTAACTCATATAATTTTGGGGCCAGCCATGGACCCCGACGGCCTACAGCCAACCAGAGTAAACACCTCAGTACCACATCGACGAAAAGATTTATGAAATAGATTGCCGACACTCGACGTGAAATACCACTCTTACCCGATGCATCTTCTAAATCAACAGACATCTCTAAAGTTCAACGAAAAATATTTCATGTTGAACAAAAGTGCTAAATTGAAAATGACACAACAATAATGGATTGTTTGAAACAGACGCGAAGATATTCTATTGCAATCAGACCCAAAAAGCGAATAACAATGGTGTCACTCCTTCAAAAGATGACGTCAAAACTTTTTGGGCAGAAATCTGCGAGAAAAGCAGATCCTACAAAGACGCATCTTGGCTTCAATCTGAAGTTGATGCTGCTGATGAACTTGTGGAAACAGAGGAATATGTTCTCTAATTCTCGGAAGAGGACCTCTTTCAAGCAATTAAGAACATAGAAAACTGGAAATCTCCCGGGATTCATAAGATCTAAAATTATTGGATTAAGAAATTAACAGAAATACATTCTGATCTGGCAAAGGCTGTTAATAAAATTTAGAAAACTCAAAGGAACTCCCGGAATGAATCATACACGGCACCAATTATTTTCGACCCAAAGCGGGAGACAGCTCGTTGGCGAAAAACTACAGGCAAATCACTTCTCTGCCAGTAATGTACAAAGTTATTACTGCAGTCATAGCTGACAAAATGTACAGACACCTAGAGAAGAACCATCTGTTTCTAGTTAAACAAAAATGATGGCGTGAAGGTTCGTATGGCTGTAAGGAAATCTTGCTACTAAATAAAGTAATCTTGAATGATGTAAGGAAACGAAAACGTAATTTAAGTATGTATTGGATTGACTACCAGAAGACCTTTGACAGTGTACCACACGATTGGATTTTGAAGACTCTGGAGACCTACGGATTTTATCCTAGACATAATGAGCTATGCAAGGCTAGTGTGAAGGCGTTGAATACCAGGTTACTAGTATACAGAAGAAAGGAAGCAGTAGAAACAAATGGTATTCAAAAAATCAGGGATCACTGGATAAACTACACATTAAAATAAAACGATGATTCCAGTCAATTACATTAATATATATTTGACAGACGTTTCGACCTTCATTGTGAGGTCCTCATCAGTTTCTGAATAGTCAATTTATCATACAATCAATTATTAACAATCTATTACAAGATGTTACAAAAATATTGATAGATTTAATACACACAGTGAGACGGACATGTTACCTGTAGAAATGTGAGGTTAGGTGTACATATTGATATGGAAAATAAATAACCAAGAACTTATAGTATTTAACAACTTACTATAGTCTATATGCTCATGTTAAAGAACATCGAATCATTGGGCGTGATCCATCGTAGGAGGCACTCATTATTTTACTTCTATAGGCTCACAATAACAAAACATGTTGAACGTTACGGACTTGTCAAGTCTATGTGTATGTTAATGGTACCAACTTCGATTTAGTGAAACGCTGAAGGCCCTAATGCATCAAAGAATATGGTGGAGTGGGATCTCCGATAGAAATAATAAACTAGAGGGGCTACAGAATGGCACAGACTTTTCCTTAGTAAAGTTTTATAATTTACTTGATGTGGACTGGCTTTAAGGTCTTACCCCATTTTCTGGCCAGCTGCCATCTATCGTCGCACAAAGTATACTGTTTTTATATTTTCTCAACTTTTTGCTTTCCTAATAGTACAACGGAAATAATACTTCGAGAATATTCAAGAAGAGTAAAATTTTGTTATAAATATAAATTTTCATTGAAAAATTTGAAGCCGTTCGTAAGAAAATGGCGATTAAGCATTACTGTAAATGCGAAATTTGAAGCACTTTTCGCAGGAATCAAGTTTTCAAAAGACCTTCATTTGAAGTCATTTAAATCACGTCTACTCACAAATATAATAATGTATACAAATTGATGGGCATGTGCATATTAACGACGTGAGAAATATTTCAAAAAATTACATTTGCGTAATTTTTGAAAAAACAACAACAAAAGAATACACCACAATGAACTTTACGTCATGTTCAACAGTGCAAATAGCACTAACCACTGGAAATAAATTGAAGAAAATGTTTATATTGCTAATAACTTAATTATTTATTTGACTTAAAAGGAGAAGAATGAAGCCAGAATCGGAAGCAGTTCTAATAGTTGCCCAAGATCAGGCGTTGTGAACACATTATGATAGAGCGGGTCTCAATCTTTCCCAAGATGATAAATGCCGCATCTACCAGGATCAAGTAGAAACCATTGATCATACTGTCTCAGATTTTCAAATTCTATCAAAAAGCGAATACTTGAAAACACACGACAGGGTGTGTAGTTATCTCCATTGGCAGATCCGTACCACCCTCGAAGTTTCAAACACATTCTCCAAGTGGTACAAACACTCGCCAAAACTGCTGACGTCTGCTACACTGTGGACTTACTATACGACCAACAAATTCCAACTTATCGCACGATTGTGGCCCACAAACCTCCGTTATCCGGGATTTTAAGAAAAATCCTGTCTCCTTGTAGATGTTGCTATGCCGTGCAACGAAAACGTCGTAACCAAGGAGGCAGAGAAATAGAAGAGTTGGGAAATCGAGATCAGCCGAATGTGAGGCGCAAAAGCACAGGTCTTCCTGATAGTTATCGGAGCTCTGGTATTTGTTTCGCAAAATTTGTGTAAGAACTTGGCCAAACTCCCTAGTCATTCAAAAGACTGGAAAAGGCAAGACATTTGTTTGGAGCAGTCCATATTCAAGCCAGAAACATACCTGAAGTGCCGTGATATTTGCTATCTTTAAGTTCCGGAATCTGCACATTTTCCGTCTTCTTGAAATATGGCAGCACGCTGTCGTAGTCCCAACCGTCGTTGCCCAGTGCAGCCCACTTCTCGTAGTCCATTCGATTGCCGCGCGCATACACCATGGAATTGTGCGAGGTGCACCCGCTCATAACCTTAGCTCGTGAGCAAGGGCACCTACTCTCAGGCCCAGAAGGGCACCCACCGTTCTTCTGAGGAGCCAGGCTGTAGTTCCAGTCAGCGTAAGGAAGCCCTCTGAGCAATGTGAACATACATGATAGTGTTGGGTTTAACATATTTCAATTCTTAAACGTTAATTCAATTATGGTTTTGTGTTATGGGATTGAAGGCATGTAAAAGATTCAAGTGTTTTCTAACCTGTCGACACATGGTATTTACCCGCACATGGTCTCTCCAACGCATCAAAAATACCGTATTGTCAAAAAAGGAGGACGAAAGACGTGCCAGCAACTAAATTATGAATGTTCTGTAAGCTAACTATTTCTTAGAGTACATTATGAAACGATGATTTAATGATGGGTATTAATACACGAGTGTGATGGTACAATGAGAGCGAGGTACGAGCGTGTATCGTAAAGTAGAGTATATTAATCACACACGTGTGTACATCGAGTTTCATACGGTACTTTTTCACCGATTTTTATAAGTTAAACTTTTACATTGAATAGTTTCGTGGCAGTTGACAGGTATTTATTTATTTATTTATTTATTTATTTATTTATTTATTTATTTATTTACTTTACGTCAAAAAACAGTTAAAAACTGCGTATGACGTGCTATGGGGAAAAGTGAATTGTGTGCACATTTTCAAAATTCTGTGATCCCTACACTAAGTCATATACTACTTAAATTTTGAATTTTTGAAAGAGAGAAAAAAAACTCCCATGTAATAAAATCTATTTTCAAGGATAAACAAGCAATAAATTTTGAATTTTGAAAGGGAGAAAAAAACAAAAAAACTCCCATGTAAAAAAATCTATTTTCAAGGGTAAATAAGCAATAAATTTTGAATTTTGAAAGGGAGAAAAAAACAACAACAAAAATTCGTAGAATTCGGCCAAGGTCACCTTACTCTACCCTCGCATGCTGCCGCTGGTGGCTGCGGTTGCCAGTCCGCCTGCGAGGGAGTACTGCGCTGGTCAAGTACTACAAAGCGAAATGACTATATAATACTATTTTAAATAATATTCCACGAAAAAGTTCTTCTAATAATAGACATTAAAACGTACAAGTATAATATAATATCAAATGCAGTTTTAATGTACACAATCGATAGAAACATTTACTAGAACGATTCTCAGTGATTAATTGTCAATACTTGATTTGTAAATTTGTACACAATATCTTAATATCACACATGACTGATCACATCGCATTCTGACTTTGAATTGTCCGAAGGCTATTTTGAATCGAAACGTACGTCACAAAAGATGTTCATGGGTCCTTACTTGAGGAACGGAATGTCCATGCCGTAGGTCTCGTCTCCTCCAGCTTCCAGCAGCAAAACCGTCCAGTCGCCGACCTCTGTAAGTCTGTTGGCCAGCACGCATCCAGCCGGCCCTGCTCCAACCACGACAAAATCGAAGGTCGTTCGGTTACTGAAGTCGTCCACAGGACCCTAGGGAGGATTTTATTACGGTAACGCTACATGCAAATTTACATCTACATGCACTTCATAATAATTCAAATTGTAAGAACGTGGAGCAAAATAAGTACTAAAGAGGTCCAAAATATTGGACAAAATGAAAATTAATTAATTTTTAAATCTGAAAACTTCAATGATCCGTGAAGTCTTTATCTACATTCGGGATTCCTAAACTATGTTTGCAAAGTCTTTATCTACAATGGGGCCATAAGATGGTTTATCAATTATTTGGAATGATTCTATCTATAATATAATTATATGTTTTATTACCACGTTTTTGAGTTCGTGATAAGAAAAGAAGTGGTCACTCAACTCAACCGGATATTACAGTTCGTGGGTATAAAAATACGTGCATTCAAAATCAGTTAGTCAAGTTTTTTCAACTCCCCCGGTGAAATTGTCAACGAAACGAATAAGTGCAAGGATAGAGGCGCTAATTTGGCTGGGTACAGCTGTAGGCAAAGCTCGTAAAACTTGCACGGTAAAAATTGGAGGAATATTTTGGGAAATATATAATACGCGGGAGATCAAGTATTTACCATGGCTATTCCACTCGTGAAATGAAAACCAATAGCGTTTAACTATGCATACAAAATGCCCCAATCAGGGCGGGGTATCTCAAAAATGTATCGCTTTTTCTATCCGATTTTATAATCGCTTCTCCCCATTGGCCAATCATAAAATTGTGACTCGTCTATCTTAGGAGGCGGAATACATTGATCACTATGTCGATGTCCAATGAATCGCGTATGTACTATAACATTACCTCTTTGATTTGAACATAACTTTCTGTTATTTTCATATTTGGAGCATTTTTATTGAACATTGCTATCACATTCTGGAACTCTATTGGACACAATTTCATTCGTGAAATATTTCTATTAAATACCACTCGTGATTTGGAAATTCTCAAATAAATTCCCTCCTAGCTTCGCGAGTCGGGGATTTTATCGATAATTTTCAAAGCACTTGTGGTATTACCTATGATAATATTTGCTGAGAAAATCGATGACTTCATGCAAGGCGAGTGTTATCCGCCGAGCGCGCCTTGAGTACCACCTGCCTGCACGATTCATATCGATAACGTTGGCAGCAGTATACCTTCTAGTTCTGCAAAGAGGTGCAAGGATAGTTCGCGCCACAGTAACTGTCTCCACTAGTGTATATGGGTGTTGAAAGCCCCTGTAGTCATTCAGCAATTGCGCCCATTCTAACTAACATCTACTTTGCACATAAGCCTGATCATCTCCCCTATCCTCGCTCTCCAACTAACGCGACCACATTTACCTTTACTATCTATGACTTGTAAAAACAGTTGGCGATAAGTCCGCTTTTTACCTTAAACTTTGATTGACTTTAAACTGAATTTTTTTGTTAATGAACTCGGCGTTGTTAGGTCTATATTCAATCCACTTACATGATTTTCACTCTTTGCGAGATTTATTTTCAAAATTCGCTTTGATATACATTTTGTGCGGAAATACAAAGAACTATTTTAGTTTTCTGGTGCATTCTGATACTTTATTACCTTATTTCTCAATGTAAGACATCAATGTAAATTTAAACTACTTCTAGCAATTTTACATGATTTTTTCTCATTTCTCATTTTTATTTTCATTTAAATTGCATAATTTCTTGGAATGTTATGTTAAAACAGTTTGGAATGTACATTTCAAAAATACAAATGAATTAAATTTGCATTAAAGTGTACCGATTTTCTTGTATATTAATTTAGTCTAATTGGTTACATTGTCGAATTTGGTTCATTTTGACAAAACATTGTTATTACACAATTTAAAAATTATTTAAGAACTACTCGTGGATTTTTGGTCGGAAGCAGGATATGCAACTATAGGAAGACAAGTCTACTAATACGTCTTTTGATGAAGAAGAAAATGCCCAAAACTGTGATTTCTTCAAAATCTAATATTAAATAATAAATGTCACCTATGAGCAGTCAAGACGAAAGTATGATGGAATTTATTTAAATTTGGGATTTATGTATATTGACAATTGAGATGCCCTTGACGTGTGTTTTATGTAATAACATACTCGCAAACACTTCTTTGGCGCCAGCAAAATTGAATCGTTTATTTCAGAAACCCGTCAAACGCCAAAATTTAAAATTCGTTTTAGCGGTGAAAAATTGATCCATGAGGTTAGACACATCGCTTATAACATATTTACCTGAACAATATTTATTTATTAACTGCTTTAATATTTAAAAATATTTTGAAATCTGGGACACTTTTTTTCAATTTTTTTGACATGATCAATTTGGCGTTTGACGGGTTTCTGAAATAAACATTCAATTTCGCAGGCTGTTTGAAACGATACACACTTATTTTAAAGAACATACATGCATTTTTAAGAGACGTGGGTCACGACAAAAATTCCAAACTTCAGGTAATTACAATGACTAAAATTGAAAATATAGACGCAGCAGACGCACCTTATCGCATTGCACTTACTGGTGAAGCTCACACAATTACTGGGGCTCATTATGCCTTATGCCTAAGAGAAAGTGTCATGTGTTCTTTTCGAGCAGACCACTAAAATCAAGATGCAATACAACTATCAAATAATACAGCTTCTTGACGCATAAAAGATTCTCAAGTCGTGTATTCTAGGTATGTTCTCTTAGGCGTAAACATTCAATATTTGAAACACAAACCGATTTTTTCTACTGCCATTGTATAACTCTGTCATTTGAGGGCTGCAACCCGTTGCATAATGATAATCATTACGATACAGATTTCATTATGCTACAGGTTTTTGACCAATCGCAGGGAAGTTTAGAAACCAAGTATTGATACTTCATTAATCATTGAGAATCGTCATACTAAATGTTTCGTTCGATTACATTAAAATTGCATTTATCATTATTTAATATGTTTGTCAATTTTAATTTCTTTTATAATTAATACTTTTTACGTGTAATATTATTTAAAATAAATTTAATCGTAATTTTACTTTGATCCTATTTGTCTAGGGCAGTTGTGGTGGTAGAGGGAACATTTGACTGGCGTTAAGATTAAAACGCAAGTCATTTTGTGTTTATATGTTGCTGCCGTGTGATTGCCCTTAAAACCGGTCAATTCTTTAATTTAAAATGTCTAGTAAATTAGAAGTGGAGTTGGCATCTCTGGCAATAAGATAAAAAGCGAAAATGGTGAGCTCGGAATTATTGCAGCAACTTTTGTTCTCACTCCCAGGCGGACTGGTAAACCAAATCCATCTGCGGCAGGTAGGATAGCTGCCCACTAGGTGTCCTTGGCTGAATACTGAATGTTAACTGCCACTAAACGATCCCATGTAAAAGTTTAACTTACCAGAAGTCATAGAAAAAGTAACGTATGAAACTCGATGTAATGGATATTTATACACTCGTGTGAAGTTAACGATACTCGCTCGTACCTCGCTCGTATCGTAATATCACACTCGTGTATTAATATTCGTCAGTTCATCATTGTTTTATAATGAACCATTAAAATTCTTGCACTTATTCTCTTTGGGTAGCAAGTTTTTCGCCTCTTATGCCTTCTTGGTTCCGTCTTTCTATTCTTGTCATCAGCCGCCTGTGCTTTCTTCTTCCTCCCGGGTTGTATGATTCCCCTGGACCGCCTGTCTTCATCCATCCTCATGACATGTTGATACCAGGAATTCATATATTCTTCTACTCTATTTTGTAAGCTAGATATGTTAAGTTCCTTTCGAATATCAGTATTCTTTTCCTATCCATTAGTGTATATCCTTCCATTGATCGTAGGAATCGCATTTCAGCAGTCTGTAACCTCATTTTATCATTTTCTATTAAGTTCCAATTTTCGCTTCCATACAAGCAAGTAGGTACACTCATAACCCGGGCCCGGATGTTTATGACCTAAAAATATTAGAAATACGCAAGCATTTATGACCTTAAAAATATTAAAATAATGACCATAAATATGAATATTTTTTTTTTGGTTTTGATGAAAGTAAGATCTCGATGAGTTTGATACTTGAAAACAGCGATTTGGCAGTTTTGATGGAGGCTTCGCATTGAATCCGTCAACATGATCTTCGATAGCTCTCAAATCTCCAACGTATGAGAATGGGTTGGGGTGACAATGGCACCGAAGATAACATTTCCTTGAATATATGCACTCATAATGAAGCATTGATGAAGATATTCTTTACGATAGAAATTAACTTCTTTACATCAGGATTCCGGTATCGGTAGCTCAGTGAATCAACTGATGTCACTGTAGCTCCTATGGCCGGGAGGTCCTAGGTTCGTGTCCTCACGGCGGCAGGATTTTCGACACTAGCTTTTCAGCTAGGTCGAATTCAGTGGCTGTCTGGATGAGAATTCTTGCGGCCGGCTGCTCTGATCAGTAGTTTTCCGTGGATTCTCCAATCAACACTAGCTGAAGGCCGGAGCAGTACCCTACCAAACGGGCCACAACGCGCGCGATCTTTCCTTTCTCTTCCTTGTCCTACACTACCACATATTCTAACATGCACTACACTACCACATATTCTGGGAGACCGGTTGGGAGCTTAGAGCTTGTCCCGGCTGGGGCGGTGCCTCACGTGTGGGAGAGTCCTGGTTAGGGGGAAACCTCACTAGCCGACGGTAGGTCGGCGCCGTATCTCACCATCCAGCTCACCATCAACTGAATTCGCTGTCAAACAAACACCGCGATATTGTCCAGTGACTGAGCCCGCTGTACCTTTCTATCACCTCTTCTCTTTTGGCGCCCCGTGCTGAAGTTATATTTAGAAGTGGTTGACCTTGGCACAAAATCTGACAAAACTAAATTAACGCTTCCTTCGCATCTGGTGCTTTCTACGGAGCTGTCTCTATGTAACTTACCCTCATAATTTACATAAATATAATATATTGATAGGCAAGACGGACAAAAATTAGATATAAAAATTGAAAGAAATTACAGATAATAATTAGATTGAAAAATGTCTTTGAGACTGCAATCAAGTATTCGAAAATGGAATCAAAAAGATAAAAATATGACAAAAATATAAAAATTCGTGGAAAACATGACCGTAGTATGAAATATTAGAAAATTATATATTATAAAATGAGGAAAAGTTTGGAAAAAGGCAATAAATGACTGTACATGACACGTTAAAATTTCATGTTGTTAATAATTGTAGATAAAATCATAACTAAATTACATTTTCCATGGGAAATAACAAAAGAAATATATAACTTATAAAATTTAATGAATGCTTATTTCCTGACTTTATTACCTAATGTCATGTTTATGGTTGTAACCATTATTTTTTTAAATTTTGGTCTTGATAACAATTTCTCAAATGAAAAATTGCTTTTGAGAAAATTAAATCTAGTTACTTGGTGTAGATTTTTAAAATCTCTTTTAAATATAAACAAAATTTTAATTCGAGATTATTAATATTAATTGTAGTAAAAGTAAGTGTTGCATATGAGTTGCGAACTTTTACCTGGGTGTAAATCTGCTCCGCCTCTCCTAGCTTGAAGCTGATAATTTCAAGTTGTGAGGAGGGTATTGCATTCGCAGCTTCAGTGGATTTGCTTAAAAGTACTAAGGCAGTCACCGCCGCAATCACGTCCATTTCTTCCAACCCTGCAAGGAATTACCATAGATATTACCGCGAATACTGCAGATACTACCAAAACACAATTTAAATATACGCTTATAGTAATGAAGCAGCGTTTACGGATAATCGTTGGTAATTATATGCAGTTTCCTTATCTGTGGTTTAAAGAAATTAATTCATCACTCTGTTCACTCATTATTCATAATAGTGTGATTTGGCTGAAATACTTATTTTCTTAAAAAAATAATCGCTTTGAGTTAATATTATTCGTAATTTCCTAGGAGTTAAAGTATTAATTCTATTTTTTCGTGTTTACGGTTCCATTCGTGACAAAGTTTTTGACGATACTCCGGATTCGGTTTTTGCCTGTTTAACTTTGTCGAATCTCTCCAATACATTTTAAGACTGAATATTGTTTGACGAAGTATTTTCCTGTTTTGTAACATCCGGTTTTTATGCAGTATAAAATGCAAACATATGTAGTAAAAATTAAATGAATAATTAGAATTTCAGAACAAGTAACTTCTACACACTTTTACTTCATAAATTCTTAGAGATGGAGGCTTGGGCCGGAGCGATGGTGGAGCAAGGGTCGGGACCGAGGTGACGTCAGGGACGGGGCAAGGATCAGGCGGAAGGAATGAATGGTAGGAATGATGATTGATTGATTGATTGTTAGTGATTCCGGGCGCGTCAACTACTGAGGACATTAGCCCCGTGTAGCATGTTTTTCATCAGGAGGTAGCAGTGATCTTTCCCCGCTGGATGGTGAGATCCGGCGCCAACAAACCGTGGACTAGTGGGATTTTCCCCAACCACGTATCTCCCACCAGCAGGGCACCGCCCCAGCCGGGACAAGCTCTAAGCTCCCGACGAGTCTCCCGGCATGTGCGGTAGTGTAATGCATGTGAGTGTAAATGTAAGTAAGGGGAGGATAGGACAAGGAAGAGGGAGGAAATATCGCGCGCGGTTCGTGGCCCGTTTGTTACGGTACTGCTCCGGTATTGACTGGCGTTCATCAGAGAAACCAGGGAAAACTACCGAACAGAGCAGGTAACCGCTAGAATTATCCTCCAGACAGCGACTGAATTCGACCTAGCTGACAAGCTAGCGTCGAAAATACTACCGTCGACACTCGAACCTAGGACCTCCCGGTCTGAGGCACTGCAGTGACATCTGTTGAAGCACCGAGCCACCTACCTCTCCCGGTACAGGAAGGAACGGAACGAAAGGCAGAGGTAGGGATGGATGTGAAGGTGGAAGCGAGGATGGAGACCGACGCACGGGTGCAGGCGAGGTAGAAGACGAGACACAGACAGAGAAGTCAGAGCACGAGATTGGGCCGGGGTGAGGGTTAAATGGATGACAGTGGAGTCGTCGGGGTGGTTAGAGGATGGGGGCGTGGATGGAGACCGACCGGGGGTGGAAACGGGAAGGGTGGATGAAGTAGCACGAGAAAATATTATACCATATTTACACCATTGAGTTATATTAAAACGTTATTTAGAAGGTTTTACGAAACGGCAGTGTAAGAACCTAGCGGTACATTAACATACGAAACCATCACTTATGAAGATAGAAAATAAGAATTAAAAAATAATTTCATCATCTAAGTCACTATATGAAATAATTAAACGCCAAAAAAGCAATTTTGGATTAATACTTAATTTCGGCTTTAGATGGTTGAAAAGTAAAATAGGCAACAAAAAGCAGGAAAGTATATAAACCTAACATTACCTAACATATCTAACTACCAAAGAATATAAGTAGAAATTACATCAGAACGTAATTATTTTGCAAGATGTTGCGGAAACAAATTAAAGTGTATATTTACCAAAAGTATTAAAGTATGGAAATAACAAAGAAGTTTCTATAACCTTTTATAGTTTACATCAGTAAAAAGATACATTTAAAGTGTTCTTTATGAAATCTATGAGGGCGATTTGTAAGGGTGTTGTTATAAAATGAAGATGAATATTCCACATCCATGCTAATGATAGGCATAGATTTAAAGCTGCTCCAAATTGATATTCAAAGAATACGATTTGATCGGACGTCTCTTACTGTTAAACTGGACTGAAATTCTAAAATTATCTTACCTATGGAATCGTTCCTTTGCAAAAACTTTTAAACTTTATCAATTTTCTAAAATTCCTAGAATTCAACAAAAATTGGGCCTGTGCCATTTCACCTGAACGCGCACTTTCTGCTATCCTATAAAAAAATCCAAAAAATTGTAGCCATTCTTTAAACAAAATTCCCACTAGATAGCTCGATCGAAGTCAGGCGTTGTCTGGAGGCCGGCTGCTCTGATCAGTAGTTTTCCGTGGTTTCTTCGATAAACACCAGGCGAATGCCGGAGCAGTACCCTAACAAACGGACCACGTGATCTTTCCTTTTCCTTGCCCTGTTCTCAACCCTTACTTAACACACACTTACACACATGCACTACACTACCACACATATCGGGAGAGCAATAGGGAGCTTAGAGCTTGCCACGGTTTGGACGGTGCCCGCTGTTGGGAGATACGTGGTTGGGGAAAACGTGCATCCCGACATGTAGGTCTCCGATCTCGCTCTCCACGGCGGGAGTTTATCGCTATCTTCCGTCATAAAACATGCACTACACTTACGGGTCTAGTGGCCTTAACATTTGACGCGGGAGGGAGGGTTTATCTAACCATGGAAACTATTTACAAAATAATATTTAAGATGGCAATGTATTCTTCCACCTACCTCTGGTTGCTTTTCGTAAAATGGAGCGACGACCTGCTTTCTAACTCTGCCAAAAGTTACAGACCGTGGATATACAAACTGCCAAGGTGCTTTTTAACAAAAGCTACAGGAAGATAACCTTATTATCACTCAAAGTCAACCATTCGTTGCGTCAATACTATTACTGCACTTAGGCCCGGTATTTAAAACGTATTTACCGGGTGGATAAGTACAAATTATTTCTCTCATATATTTTACGAGAAGAATAAACGTTTATCCAATGGGAGATAAGCCTATTTGCAAAAAGTTCCATGAGTGTAATTGTTATGATTCGCTAATGTCTTGGAGACGATGTCTCTGACAACATTCAGAAAAATCACTAATTTTGTCAATTTTATCAATATCGATGGCTACTACTTACACATTTTGAAGAAACAATTTGAATCGCAAATACGTTATTCTTTATTATTGGCCACTCAAACGTACTCGGGCCAAATTTGGGAGCAATCACAACAGTGGTTCTGAAGTTCGTGTGACACACAGATTCATACATTCCCTCATTTTTAAATAAAAGAAGACAAGTGTCGTTACATTATAGAACCAAGCGTCTTTATTTAAAATTCATATAATAAATATACATCTCTTTCAAGATTTTTTTATCGTTTGTAGTATATCCTTATTAAGTATGCCATAGAAGAACCAAAATAGGCGAGACAAATAGAATACAATACAAGCAAAGAATAACGCAAATACCAAACGGTGCTGTAGCATTTACCGAGTGTAGTTGTAATTTTTTCTGTAAAATTAATTTACTACTAATTTCACGCAACATTCCTCCTCCCTCTCCCTCTCGTCCTTCTCCCTCTCCCACCTGTCCCTCTCCCCCCTCTCCCTCTCCCCCTCTCCATCTCCTCCCTCTCCCTCTCCTTCATCTTCATCTTCATTTTCTTTCCGAACACAATTTAGATGTAAAGCTTGAAATGTGTAAATTTCTTCTTTTTCCATGCACAAAGCTGTTGATAAACGCTGGTTGGTTTTGATAAACGAAACAGTGTGTTCTGAAAGTATGTGACATTACCTTGAACTTTCACCAGAATCATTCACGCCCATGAAGAAACTTCTTCCGTAAGGGGAATTCGAAAAAACTATCATGATATTTTGATATTAGAATCTTGATATGGACTTTCGAGAGCGATTGATAAAAAACTCTAGCCTCATGACAGATGCAAATACTAACGTGTCTTGTGAAAGCCGCAAACGCTTGCTAAGAAGCGAGTAAAGTGTATGGTTGACTTTAATCCTAATCACAAACTGTCATAAATTCATATATGCTAAAAAGAATATAAGTTAATTTTTTTTTAACTTTACTCTTATTTACTGTGTTTTGACGAAATAACTACAGGTATTGTATGCACAAAAAAACTGTTCCCAAAAAGTGCTTGTACAGTGCGGATCAAAACCAGTGTGATATCTACTCTTATTTTTAAAAGAATGTTAGCATGCTGTGAAGATAGAAATACATTTAAAAAATAGTCACAATTTTTTTAGATTAGTCAATACATTGGAAACCAGTCATCAGAGAGCTCAAAAAATATGGAAACGGGCTGTATCACTCCAATTGAATGTTTAGTACACGCGTTAACCTGATAGCAATTTTCATCAGCTTGTAGCAGCAAACGCAGTCGGCATTATGGAAGCTATAATAAAAGAAACTGCCGAGTAGGAAGTGTAAGCGTTGCGATTATTCTTCTTTGGGTAGCTCCAATTCGAGATATCACATTCTTATGTCACAAAACTTTGTCACAAAGCACATATTTACATAGTATAGTTTATGATGCAAATTTATTACTTTCAGAAATAAAGAAAATTTGGTTGAGGTTAACCTTTAAACGATACAATTCTTGAGAGTTAGGATAAATGTTTTCTTTGAAAACATGCTTGCGAATTGAAGCGAAATATTTCATACCTTATTCCTTACACTAACTGGTAAGTCTTTCATGTAATTTTTAATATTTGAATCTTATCATGAATCAAATGACCTGGCTAGATCAACTCGACCAATCAATATTTCGCCCGTCTGTAAAATTGTTTCTTAGGCAGTCACGACCAAATGTTCACTTTTCTTCGAATTTTGAATGAATGCCCCTTGAAATCTTTAAAATCAACGTAGTGTGTGTAAGCATTTTTTTGGGCGTCAGAGCTAGGAGTAATGCTCATAAAACTACTAGTCACTGTGTGTCAAATATATTTTTTAAATGTCGTTAGTTAAAACTTTTTTCAAGTGTTTGCCCTACAGACATCAGTATTTTTCACTCTTTGTCACTGTGTCAATAGTATTATATAACACCACTGTTTTCACTTCTAATAATTATTCTTTAGACTTCACATTCTCAAAAGATGTTTCGGCACTTCACTCAACTTTTATTCACACTTAAACCATTTGGAAGTGATCAGAGATTTTACATAATGCAGAGTTCGGGTTCAGTGTCGACGACAGCATTTACAGCAGCACCAAGAACACTCTTCTTGCCTGTCATTGCTCAACTGTTCTCTCCAAGACAAAGCCAGCATGAAATCGAATGTCGGGCGGTCGTTCAGAAAGAAATGTTACCCTCATGTTACGGTTACACGACGAAGTTACTGATTAATGAAAACCTGTTAACACATTTTCTAGTTTGAGTGGCAATAATAGTAACTTGAGATATCACTGCAATAAGAAACGCTTTCTGGAAGCACCTAGAAAATATTAGAATCAAAATAATGTAAATAGTGCAATTTGCATCTTTATTGCGTTCCTCTTCAGTGCACAAAAGTGATAAGCAAGGAGTGTAGATTTGAACGGAATATTTTTTCCAAAACATTCATTTATGTTAGATGTCACATTTTACGCCAAGGACAATCCCAGCAATAAATATCCCACCTTGATAACAGCTCTGTGATGCTTCAATGATTTATGGCCTACAATATGAACTTCTTGGCCAATAATAATTAATATGTGTACCATTTAAACCCTCTTCGCAAGGGATTTTCGACACTAGCCACCTAACTAGGTGGAATTCAGCTGCTGGCTGTAGGAGAATTCTAGCGCCTGGATGTTCTGATCGATAGTTTCAGTGGTTTCTGCGAACAACACCACGCGAATGCCGGAGCAGTACCCTAACAAACAGGCCACGGACCGCGCGCGATCTTTCCTTCTTCCTTGTCCTATCCTCACTCCTTACACACACACACACACACACACACACACACACACACACACACACACACACACACACACACACACACACACACACACACACACACACACCACAAAAGCACTACCTACTTCACTTCTTGGGCAGCAGTTCCACTGGGTGGTTTCATTGATTGTTAGTGATTCTGGGCACGTCAACTACTCACGTCATCAGTCCTGTAAGTGTAGTGCACGTTTTTCATAGAGAGGTGACGATGATCTTCCCCCACTGGATGGTGAGATCCGCCGACCTACCGTCGACGAGCGGTTTTTTTTCTCAACCAGGTATATCCCATCAGCGGAGCACCGCCCCAGCCGGGACAAGCTCTAATTTTCTGACCAGTCTCCCGGCATGTGTGGTAGTGTATTGCATGTAGTGTAAGTATGTGTGTGTGTGTAAGAGACGAAGATAGGACGAGGAAGAGGAAGGAAAGATCGCGCGCGGTCCGTGGCTTGTTTGTTAGGGTACTGTTCCGGTATTTGCCTGGTGTTGATCGGAGAAACCATGGAAAACTATCGATCAGAGCAGCCGGCCGCTAGAATTCTCCTCCAGACAGCGACTGAATTCGACCTAGTTGAAAAGTTAGTGTCGAATATCCTGCCGCCGTCGGCACTCGAACCTAGAACCTTCCGGTCAGAAGAACTGCAGTGACATCAGTTGATGAACTGAGCCACCGCTCCCGGTAGCATAATCCCGGAAACAACATAAAGTTATTATCAATAAACTCAGTGGTGACCGCAGAGATCAATATGAATAAGTAAAAACAGTTATCTTCCGCAATTAAAAATGTATTCACACTAAACACAGAACACATATGTACATGTTTCGAGATGTATTCCTGGACGAGATGACGCTGGCAGTATACACGTTTAAAAAACCATGCTTTGTATTACGTTGCTTTGAGTGCACTATGAATGAGGTAAACACCTCATCTTCGTGTAAATCAATTTTTGAATTGCTAAATATAACGTCCTTTTCCCTATATAGTTTATTGTCAATAATAGAAAAAGTCTTTGAAGAAAGAAAATTATTCAAGAATAACTAAATATCTCCAAAAAGTTAATGACATTCCCAACGAACAATTTTAATTTGGAACAAACCATTTTCCTACACATCAACTCCTACAAATTACTGAATCTGTCGCAAATCGATTTTATGAGGAAACGCACACCATTGTATTCTTCCTTCATATAGTCCAGACATTCGGTATCATTTCGCCCTCCAGACGAAAAACGCTATAACAAATAAATATCGGTCTACTACAATCCATATTGAAATGAATTGAAAGCTTCCTAACGGATAGACAATTCCAAGTAAAAATAAACTTTTATTAAATCAAGAGTCAATAATTGTTGGAGTACTACGGCGATCTTGATATCAAAATAACTTCGTATGCTGACAACACAAATTTATTTACTTCTCTTATTGATATATTTATATCATTGATAAGTATCACTTATGAATTATGTTAGAATTAAATGGGCAGAATAAAAAATGAAACTGAAAAATCTCAAGCCAAAATTTTTATTTTTTGCTAATGTGCAAAGTACACGCAAATTTTCCAAGAACCACTGCACATTCGAGAAGCAGTGTCATTAGCAAAATCGATCAGGAATTACAAGTTTTGTTCTGTATGATTTACGTGTTAACGTTGTTCCGACTGACGATTTGTAGGAAACCACTTTTTCCGTGAAAGGGCCCACGAAACGCGGATTTCGATTAAACTACCCAGTCGAGAAAGTAATTTACCACGTATAGGGTCAGTGAAAATCCATTGTTTTGGGATCAGGGACCCACGGGATTTCCTAAAAAAATTGAACTTCTCCATTCATCATTACGATAATTTACATCTATCTAATTTACTGTCTACGTAATGTACAGATGATTACTGTACTTAATGGCACATATTATCACTCACGCGTTTAGTGCAAGTGAAAATTTTCCTCTAGAACTAACAGAGATAATAATTCCTGGAGTTAATATAATAGCTGTGTATGCTTAAGTGATTCTAAAAGGGAAACCACCTCATGGTTGTGGACGTTTTCAGTATCAATATAATGTAATCGCAAATACTTGATATTTGGCAGATGCCTCATTTCCATTACATTTCCAGGCGCAATACAAATGTAAAGTGAAAACTAAACTTTAAATGTTAAATGTAAAGTGAAAACTAAAACCCGAAAATGTTTATAATAAAAAACATTTTCAGGATAGAAATAACACGAAATAAAATTTTCAAACGCGGATTTTTAAGAGGACACAAAAGTATACCAGATATGTCGTACGTGCTGACAATTCTTTCTTTCTAACACGTCAGTTAATTCAGTATTCACAACCACATAATCATTATGACTCCTAACACACGTGTATACGCGCTCAGAGTTTTTCACACGTCTTATTCGTCTCGTGGTTCTACATCAGTACTCGGCCGAGGCACAACTCGTCTGATGATTTTCGGTAGCTATTCTTCCTCTCTCAATTGTGTACCGTCTCCATCGTTTCACTAGCATACCTCGCGTACATAGTCGATGCTATTTCGTCCTTCAATTGCATTACATTAAGTCCTTTTCTTCTTTCCCAACAATATTAAATTACTTATTTGTTTACTTTAAATAACCATGTAATATAAATACGTAAAATCATGTCCTTATTTGAACGACGTATATTCCCTCAACGGCACTTTTCTTCTTGAATTTCCTCCTGGTTTTACGAACGTATCGTAGTATTTCGTCATTATATTTTAAATTATTTATAATTTAAAATCAATATTTCTGAGATATTTTAACTCCTCTCAATATTAATTTTTTAATATATCCAAGAAAAATAAAGAAAAAAATGTGTCATTTTTGAGAAAATTTTGAAAAAGTTGAGGGTTTTTATGAAGTACCCTAAAAAATTTTAATATCTGTTTCAAATTCAGGGGATAACAATGTCAACCAGATCAATGGGGAATTACCAATTTTGGTAAACACCCTGGGTATGGTTAAGCATGTTGCGGCTAGAGTAGACCATTGACGGGCGGACGTTTTACTCAAACCAATTTTTCGTCAACAAAGTGTTTTTCTACGTAACGTGTTACAAGAAGTAATTTACTAATAGTTTTACAATAAAAAAAATCGTGTTTAACCGCAGCATTACGATACCTTCATACTGCACAAGCACATTGTGCGACAATGTAAATTTAACTAGTGGTGCTTAAAAAACAACACGTACTTTCTCGCTTATTTTCATGCAAAATTGCGTTTTTAACGAACATGCGACCTGCACCATTAACGTTTGTCTTAAACGTTCTTCACACTATCCAACAGAAAATTTAATCCAAAACTTTGGAGTCATTTTTTTTTATTTTGAAAGTGTCGCAGGGGCTTCATGTAAAGTACCACCAAAATTCAAATATCTCTCAAATTCAAGGGGCCACGACATCAGCTGGATCGGTAGGGAAATATCACTTTTTGAGAAAATTGACTGAACGGTTTAGCCGCTAGCGTTGTTCCCAGAAGGACGGACAGACAGACACACAGACGTTTTGTCGTCATTCGATTTTTAGGTGTCAAAGACCCACAAAAAATGGATTCTGGCTACATCACGCGTTAGAGGATTTTTCTAAATTATCAACTTTTTCGTTACCAGGGCCCTGTAACAAGAGCTTTTCTTCCAAAAATTCGCCGTTTTTCGGGGAGCATTACATAGCTTTCTCTCTACTCCGTAGCAAGAAAGTAAAAACCTCCCGGATTGTTATGAAACGTGGTAGTTTTGGCTCGACATTCGGTGGTACAGTTTGGTAGTTTTCGCAGCGCGCAGTTCTGTTTCATTGTTTGAGTGATAGGGGTCAGAAGGATTGGGGGGGTGGCAATTGCTCTTGGTCGTTTGCACAGGGTGACGATGACCCCACACCCCCGGACACGCGCGGTGGAGATGGACAACGTTCGTTTTGTTCGATTGATTAGTGATTCCGGGCTCGTCAACTACTAATGTTGTTAGTCTCGTAAGTGCAGTGCATGTTTTCGCTCGAGAGGTGGCGGTGATATTCCCTCACTGAATAGTGAGATCGACGCGGACCTACCGTCGGCTAGCGGGGTTTTCCCCAAACAGGTGGCTCCCAGCTGGGCACCGCCCAGTCGGGACAAGGTCCAAGCTCCCAATCGGTCTTCCAGCATGTGTGACAGTGTAGTGCACGTATCTGTAAGCGTATGTAAGACAGGGGGAAGCATAGGTCAAGGACAGTGAAGGAAAGATCGCGAGCCGTCCGGCATACTGCTCCGGCATTAGCCTGGTGTTGATCGGCAAAACGTTGGGAAACTACCGATCAGAGCAGCCAGCCGCTAGAATTCTCCTCCAGATAGTGGCTGAACTCGACCTAGCTATGTAGCTAGTGTCAAAAACCCTGCCACCGTCAGGACTCGGACCTAGGACTTCCCAGTCAGATGCACTGCAGTAGACAACGTTTGTGATTAAGAGGTACTTGTAAACAGTAGGAGCTCTCTTGTAAAGGCACTTCAACTAAATCCACCATCAATTAGAAAAGTAAATTAAAAATATAAATCAATTCTTCATTTCATCTAATAAATTATTTATTAGATGAAATTAAGTTTTTGCGAAGAATAAAATGGTACACAAGAGAAGACCGAACAAGAAAAGAAGAAAGAAAATAAGTGACAGCAATTAATACTAGAATGCAAATCTCAAGGCAAAGATGGGTTGAGCATGTAGAGAAAATCATTAATGATAGACTTCTAAAGTCAACTTTGTATTGCGCAGCACCAGGTAGAAGAGACGTAGGAAGACCAAAGAAAAGACGTATAGTGAGGACAAAAAAGTAGCCTAAGCCGTGAAATGAAAAAAGGAGAAGAAGATATGTCATAGAGATTAGGAAGACATAAGTCATTGTAAAACATTATCTTGTAGAAACAAAATAAATGAGAAAATTATATAATAAAAACACGACCGTCAGGGTTGGACCCGGAACATATGAGACCGAGGTCTGTATAGCTCCCGTGGCAGAGGAAGGGAAGATGGGCTGCCGGCGTGAGATATCTGGGAACATGGTGGACCCAGAAAGTGGTAGAGATAACAGTAGACATGATGTTGTTTACCGAGAATGCAGAGTCGACACGACTATGGCAAATATTAGGGTAAATAAATTTGATTGCTTCGTGGGCGTGGCCACCAGGAGTAACAATCGGAAATACACTGTAATAGCTTTGGTCTTTGATTTTTGAAGACAGAACATTTTTCATATTAATATTTATTACATTATATATATATATATATATATATATATATATATATATATATAATGTAATATAATTATAATATATTATTACATTATATATATATATATATATATATATATATATATATATATATATATATAATTTTAACATTTTTAGGAAATCAAGGAGTACTACAGGGGCAAGGTTTGTCCCCATCACTTTTTAATAGGACAGAAATTATATAAATACTCTTTTATTTGCTGATGAGCAGGTTTTAATCGCTACCCCGTCAGATCAAAAATATGTATTTATAATTCAACGTTGGAATAAGTGAAAATTTCAACTACCTTGGCTTGGCTCAACTACTTGAGCTACGATTACGAGAACGACATGGGTATGAAACTCCATCGGTTCCAACAAATATGCGGCAAATATGTCAGACGCTCTCGAGGAAGACAAGATGAGAAACGCAACTAAAAATGTACGAAGTAATGGCATTACCAGTTTTACTGTACGGGTGCGAGTCATGGGTATTGACGAGAAAGAAAAGTGGTAATATACAAGCTTCCGAGATGAGATTTCTAAGAGCAGTAAACGGCTGTAGCCTCCTAGGCCAGTTCAGAAACGAGAACGTCCGAAATTACCTCAACATTTTCTCCATATTAGACAAAATAAAGGAGAAACGTACAGCGTGTTCACAACACCTACAAAGGATGGAAGATGACAGGCTCAGGAAAGTGACCTGCCATTATCGACCAACTGGGCAAAGAGATCCTGGTCGACCAAGGCAACGATGAAGTGAAGCCGGAACCGGCCTTCTAGTCTAAACCGTGAAAGGAGGAAGAAAAGAATTATTTTAACAATGGTCAGTCATAAACAGAAGAATATGTTATTAATATAAGCAAGTCACACTAAATCGCATCTTGATAAATGCTCTTGAGTATTACTGTATGAAAGGAAGTAGTCATGAAGAGGTTGAGAGGGCTATTACAAAATTACAATAGATTAGAAAGAAGTTAATAGTAAGAGAAATATCCTATTTTTGAGAAAAAAGTACTTAATCAAACATCATATAAACTAGTAAATTTATTAGATTCTACATGTGTATTAAAGCAATATGATGTTTTGGTTTGTAACGTTTCCAATATTGATCTGGGATATAAGAATTTTTCGTGGGCTAAAATTTGTATATCCCGGAAACTTACGTTATGGGAAGTTGTAACTCTATGTCATGTTAGAGAATTATATCTACATGTCAGGTACCGGAAGCGGTAGCTTAGTGCATCAACTGTGCGTCACTGCAGCGCCACTGACTCCGGGGTTCGAGTCCTGACGGGAGTGAGTCCTGACGGCGGCAGGATTTTCGACACTAGCTTTTCAGCTAGGTCGAATTCAGTCGCTGTCTGGAGGAGAATTCTAAGTGACGGATCGGTAGTTTTCCGTAGTTTCTCCGATCAACACCAGGCGAATGCAGGAGCAGTACCCTAACAAACGGGCCACGGTCTGCGCGCGATCTGCCCTTCCTCCTCCTTGTCCTATCCTCTCCTCTTACACACACACACACTTACACTAACATGCACTACACTACCACACATTACCAGACCGGTCGGGAGCTTAGAGCTTGTCCCGGCTGGGGCGGTGCCCCGCTGGTGGGAGAGTCGGTTAGAGGGAAACCCCACTAGCCGACGGCAGGTTGGCGCCGGATCTCGCCATCCAGTGGGGGAAGATCACCACCATCTCCCAAGAAAAAACATGCACTACACTAACGGAACTAATGACCAAAGCCGTTGACCCGGAAACACGAAAAAATCAATCAATCAATGAAATACATGCCAGATCTTTTATATTTCTGTTGTGTTCAAATATTCTTGTGCTCCACTTAAGTTTAGTTTGACCAATGTATGATCTATTGCAATCTGTACAATTGATTTGATATACTATATTGTTATTATCTAATTTCTGTCTGGTATCTTTCACATTTTTACTGCATGACTCTTATTTATGACCATAAATCGGAAATATCCCAAACATTCTCTGCACCCCTTCAGGGCTTCCTTAATATCACTTCGCGGACAGATAGAGGATCGCGGTTTGAAAATGTATTACTGATCATGAAAGAAATTTTGAAATGGAATTTAAAAGTGAAGAAGTTAAATTGGGTACTGTAATTCATTATAATGAATTATTTCTATGGGAATTTTATTTCGTCCCGTTATTTTTGTCAGGTTACACCACGTTTTTAAAGATTTACGTCTGTAGTTCATCTGTACGCCAGAAAATTTCATTCCTTGATAGCACGAGAGATGCAGTGTTTATTCCTTTGCATAAAGCGTCCCCAAATGGTTCTTTATAAAATGTCGTGATAACTGCAATGAGTCGACGGGGAAACATGAACGAAGCTTTGGCAACGTCGGCTCAAAACGGCTAAATTCCGAAACGTAAAAATGTTGGAAGGTCATCTCCAGAGCAGTTATTTTTAACACTCAGTTTTAAGCCTGAGTGTAATTACTTTTTTCGCTCGTTAAAACTCCATAACAATAAATCATAAGATTTTATTCAACGTAAAAACGTCGTGTTGGGGGTGACTGGGAAATACGTGAGCCATATGGATCGTGTTAAGTTTAAGTACCGCGTTGAGCTAGGTAGTTAAAACCTTACTTCTCGTAAAATTTTCGACGCTCACATTTGCGCGACACACCTTGTCTAAAGACGCGAATGTGTCAGAGGTTACGACAGTTTTAACATTTTGCTATTTAGAAAATTTCGATGAATATTTGTGCCCCTCTAAGCAGGAGCGGATGGACCTTACTTGCAGCCCTTGACAAGACAATCTGCGGCTCTCGCTTCTGATTAAATATTATATTAATAATATCTCTAATGATTTACAAAGTATACGTATTAAAATATAGTCTGTCAGGCAAGTTAGTCAATGCCCAATTTTACGGGGCGAGACTCGGGACATCAGGCCCGCTCTTCCGTCTAACCACGCAAATTTCGCTACGCTCCTTTCACCACCTAGCGGAGAAAGGAGGTATTATCTTGGGCGACAAAACAGGCAGACTCTTAAAGTATAAAAGTATAAAGTAATTTATAAATAATTATATAAGTAATATATAAGTAATTTATAAAGTATATAAGTATTGAATGTAAAATTTAAGTTGTTTGATATATTTGATTAATTTTAATTTGAAGAAAATTCGAGATAAAGTAAATTACACATATTAAATATTTTCTTTTCACGTATTCATGAAAGTGAAATTATAAATTCTTTGACCTCACAATTGTTTTTAATGTACAAAAGTTTTCTTTTTGTGTTTCTCTCTCTTGAAATTGTTAATCAAGTTATAATTTAAGGATAGTATTGCATCTGAAGATCCTTATAGTAGTACTTAGTAATATCAATAGTATACACATGCTTTATTTTTGAAGATTTCAATTTTTTTAAAGGGTTGTGCTCATCCGATCGGAAGTGGAAACCTAGGACTTCTGGAAAGTCTTTCTGCAGAGACAATGGTAATTCTCGCTCTAAGGTAACACAGCCGGTGATATTACCTGTAATTTTTCTGAACTCTTTGTTCGTAGTTTTAAATTAAATCGACTTTTTGTGTTGGTCATATTTCTGTTAGTGGTTACTTTAAAGAAAGGTAGTGTAAAGAATCGAATGATCAGAATCAATGCATATTGTTGGGGTTAACCTAGCAGAGGTTGGCGTTACGCTCTCGCTACAGAAATCGAATCGCACAGAATTTTCATTTCCATTGGCAATGAATTACAACTTGGTATCTAAATAAAAGTGATAAAATCCGTGTTTATCATTCATGAGCGAACTGTGATAGCCAAACGTTTCCGAGAACCAGAAGGAGAAATAAAATATACGGAAATGGACACTAATATTGCTACCTGAATATTGTGTTTGTGATTCTTGGATGTGTACTACCAACAAACCTTGTTCAATAATTTAACTGTTTTAAGAGTAGTATTGACGGTAAAATCTATTTCGGTCAATCTTATGACGGTATGCTATTTATGTTGCTGCTTGTCCTCTCATCTTCTACAATTCTCTTATTTCTCATAATTCACCACTATTGCATTTTTTAAAATTATAAATATGGTTTTAGAAATCGTTTCTGTAATAAAATCACTTTACCGCAGAAATATTGGGGAAATTCTTATTGGATAGGTAAACATAAGTAATCTTTCACAAAAAAGTGGAAGAAAACATGTTTGCCTATCCAGTTTCTGTAATGGTTCTACCAATATTTGGCACGTGACATCGTCCAAAATTCGTAGGTGAATAAATGAATGAATAAATAAAAAAATAAATAAAAGATTGAAACGACACATACACAATAAGTAAAAGTCACACAAATTAGATGAATCTAATAAATAATAGCGACGTTCGCTACTTCGCCATATTCGCACAGGTCCAGGATGACCTGCTCCTTGCTTTCAGCGACGGGGCCCATCTCACTTCTTTATCTCTCCCGACGAACACCGGAGGTTCACGATCCCGGAGGTTGAGGCATGAGGGCCGACGTAGACCTCTTGGAAGGCGGTAGTGGCGGCAGTAAATGTGGCGATGGTGGAAGCCTGGGGTTAAAAGGAGATACGGAAACTCTCAACCAAGTGCCACGCCACTTGAAACGCTCACTTTTGAAACAGAGTGCGATAACTGTGTGGTGACGTTCCCAAAGGTTTTGCGTGGAACTTAGTGAAGGAAGATGGTCGCGCAATTCTACGGAAAGTGAAGAAAAATCTGCAATTAACTGCACCAAAAACACCGAGAGAATTTGAAAATGAATTGAAGATAAATGCATGTAAGAGTACTGTGCGAAATTTTTTGAGGCAAAGTGGCTCTCATAGAAGAGTAGCTAGAAGAAAATATGTAAATGAAGTCAACAGAAGGAAAATGTTGGAGGTCGCAGAAAAACATGTAAATAAAACGAGTGAGTTTTGGGAAAATGTTATTTTTACCGACGAAAGCGAATACAACCTATTTTCTTGAGATAGAAGATGCATTTCTTTTTACTTTTCGGTATACGTAAACTAATTAAAACTTTTTTTGTAGAAATCCTGAGGTGTACAAAAACTTTTTACCCTCACTGTAAATTACATGTAGAAAATTTCACCACCTTTGGTGATAATTATTTCGTGTTTGATACATTTCTATATTAGCAGTAGAAATACTGCTTGTATCGGTGAGTCATTTTAAACGTGAAATGAACATAGAAATTTGTCAAGATATACTGCCTTTTAAGGTTACGTTTTTTTTATTTGCACTAAACACTCGTCAAATTTTTAAACTCAAACACAATGATGTGACTTTTTTCGAATCTCTGATTGTTACACTGATTGGTTCAGAAATCACATGTTTCATTCTAATGAATGACAAGACAGATGGATTATAATGAGGAACAAGCATTACGAAAATTCTTCCATGGAAGAGAAAATGTGGGCGACAAGGAAATAAATCGTATCAAGCTAGGGATGTTCATATTCATAAGTTCATGAATTGGTCCTTCTATACGGAAGTAAGATCATATGGTATATTTCAGGTTTATTTCCCATTGTTATGAGTCTCAGACCTCGCATATTTGGTGTTCAAACACATACAAAGAATAATGTGGTGTCGGTTAAACACGTTTCGCGCGGGGTGTGTTAGGTGCCCTGTCGCCTCCCTAAGGCGGACATTCAAGCAACTACGATTTCCTCTAAAATCTGTCACATTCTTTATCAGTCCGCTTAAATAGAGCTCAGAATGTTCGATTCTTTCTTTCTCTGCTACAACTGAGTTTTTTTATTGTGTATTCAATATGTGCAATCACATTAATAAAGGCAAGTCTTAGTACAATACGCTCCTAAGATAATTATAATGTATCATATCGAAAATTATGCAAGTTCAACTGCAAATACTTGAGCTTACACGGCATCCTTGGGAAGGGAGTGGCTTATTGACCTTTTCGTGCCAGATCCCAAGAGATACCTATAGGGTTACCAACAATGTTCATGTAACACGGAGGACACTCGATAAACAAAACAAAAATAAAAAAAAAAACGCATCAACACAATTATTTTTATAAATATTTAATTTAGACTAATATTAGCTCTATTTATTTCATCTCTCCATTTGTGATTCAAGAAAAAAGAAATGTTCATAAAATGCAGATGAAGATGGTCTGAGCGTCTCTTTTTTATTTTAGTTGCTAGATAGAGCTATCATGCATACGTGTGTCAGCGTTCAGGAAAAGGATATTCATGTTTTTTTTAATTTTAAATTAAGCATTAAACGATACATCGTAGCAGATGTTAGTCATGTGATAAAATAAATGACAACAAATATAAAAAAAATTCAATAAGGATGACATTTAAAATACAAAAGATAATTGACGTCAATGAAGTACTGTCCTCCCAAGTGGAGGATGGTTGGCAACCGTAAATGGTACCCATGAGTATTGAGAGGGAACTTGTTCCGGCAAATTACGAGCAGTGCTTGTTCGTCTCCGGAGCCATCCTGGAAATCTGGTAGTTCTGAGCTGCTAGGGCGGCCCGTTCAAACTCAAGTGGGGAGGCGTTCCGTCACAGAGAAGTTTTGCATTCCGGCGTATTAGATTGCCAGCCCGACGGTGCAAATGGAAGGTGTCAGAGCTGGGCTATATCCTAAGGACCCTCTTCGAGGGGAGAAAAAATTCTCTTGGTGGTATGGTGATAGTGTGAAATGAGCGACTTGTAGTCGGCGGGTATTCAAATGCAATAAACCATATCCAGTATTGTGAGGAATAGCAGATGGTCATGATTGAACTAACAAGGTATTGGCGGAATAAAATACATTAATATAAATAAATATTTGGTGCATTCTATGACTCATGGGGGCGTAATATTTTCGTCCCTGGTCTTATTAAATACTACAAGTCCATAACGTTTTAGGTCAATTCCCTTGACGGTGAGTGACACGTAAATTTATTGAAAATCCTCAAAGCCTTGTGGTATTGAGGTAAATCCAAAACGATGAATAGAAAGTAGACAATTTTTGTTAGATAAATCGAATTGTAGATAATTCATTTTTTCGGGTGTCATTCGGAATTGGAAAGACGAAATACACCGCATATCTGCGTATCAAAAAGCTAACGCAATAGCAACACGAGTTCATTTATTTGGAGGATTATTTCACATTTTTCATCACAAAGCAATTCATCAATTTCACCGGGCGTTGTGACTGCTCATTTGGCATCACACTTCTCGCGAGCGTGCAAAACTCGTGCACTGCGCATGCGCACACCCGCGTGGTCGACTGCATTCCGCGCAACGCAACTCATTTTCGCCTTCAATTAGAGCAGCGGTTTCACGCGTGGATGGTAATGAGCGCAATTGTTCCCGAATTATCTCGCATTTTCCAGCCATGTGTTACGCAATTGTCACGTCGGTATTGATTTTTCTCCTGCGGCTTTTCAATTTCCCAGAGGAAGTTCAGAACGGGAGTGTGCTGACTGCGTTTCAATTAAGTCCAGCGAATGAATGTGTGCCCGTGCGCTGAGAGATGTGTGGCAACTCTGTTTGGAATTGAATTGATCACGTGAATTGTCGAAGTGGTTATTGAATAGTGCAGAAGATGGCTTATTGTATTAATAAGTGACTTTTAAATCGAGATTATTAGCATCTTTCCAATAAGCTGATTTGCGACAAAATTTTCGCAAGTTTCCGCAATACCGCAAGTTTCAACAGAAATATGGAGAAGTATTTTATTGAATGAATTCACTTTTGTTCTGACGAGGAGGATGGGTATTTATAATTTAACATCTAATTAGGTAAAGTAATCCCTTTAAAGTCTCAGTTTCCTTAGTAAAGTTTTTCATGAAATTTCTTCTAACAAAGAGATGTTTATTAAATTAGTTGATAGTATTTTTTGAAGTTTTATTAGTTTGTACTTCGTCAGTAAATTCTGAGTTATGAAACCAAAGTGATTATTTCATATATTTTTTCATTATAATACACATATTTTTGAAACACGAGACGACCAAATTCATTATTTCAAATAGTTTTTTTCGCCATAATAAATATATTTTTTAAAACTTTGGAAATAAATAAGTAGGTGGAAAGTAATTTGTTTCATTCAGAGTGAGCGAACTCTTTCTCTTTTGATGGCATAACATTCTATACTTTTTCATTGAAATGTGGCACTTAGTATGTGCCACAACCCGTCTCTTTCATTCTTTGCTGACGGGTTTCTCGTTTCTAATAAAGTTCATAATAAATTAATAAGTTACTGTTTCAACATGACATAAATTGTATTACAAGTAATGGAAATTTTCCCTGGACGCTATTTCTTATTTTCTTGAGGGATCACATCCCTTTCCAACCTTCGAGAGAAATTCTGGGGATAAATAAACTTTGAATTTTGAAAGGAAATGCCAATACGACTGTTCCTATTAGAGTCATTCGACATTAATGGACTCACTTCATGTCTTAAGGAAATCGAAGAACTACTTTTATAATGCTCAAGAACAGTGAACCATTAAATTCCTAAAGTATATTCGCCCTTTAAACGTCTAAACTTGCCTCGTCGGTATAATTGTATTCGAGGAGAATAATCATAAAAGTATTGCTAATCAGAATATGAGATAAATTCAAATTTCTTTCAAATAAAAATTGTAAATTACCCTGACTACCCAGTGAATCAGAACACTGAGACATTTAATGTCCTGTTTAATATTCGTACATAGTACACCATGTTGAAATTAATAGTTCTGCATATGAATATTATTCTAAATGAAAAAATTCGGAACTGAGTTATATTTCATTTCTAAGTGTTCGTGTCTTTTCTGTGTTTCTTTTCATATTGTATTTTAGTTAAAACAGTTCGAAGGAAAATCAGACGTGTAAATTATTTTTCAACGAATGTACTTAAATTATAGAGGCGTTCTCACCTTTGAAAACAGCCAATTTTTAAGCTTAAAAAGGAGCCTAAATATCCAATATGTAGTGGAAAGGTATCACATCGTATGGCGGCGCCCTTGATTGAAACACCATACCTCTTCTTAGGAAATACGTTAACGTTTGAATCATTTTTTTACGTAAGCAGCGTAACATGCCGACCTGGATGGCCGATGTGGCTAAGAGCGAGTACCGACTCAGCGCTTCGGTCCGAAGGGTCGCGGGTTCCAGTCCCGCCTTGGGCATGGTTGTTTGTCCCTTGACTTTGTGTGTGTGTGTTGTCACGGAGGGCCTCGCGTTCTGCTGACCCCAGATCAGAGGAACCCGCAAGAGTGTTTGTCCAGTGTATGGTCGAATATGCGTCCCTTCGGGACGTAAAGGGCAACCGGCTGTCGGCTGGATAAAAGCCCTAGGGGAAAAAAAAGCGTAACATGGTATTGAATCAGAGTCGGAGTGGAAACGGTTCCAGGAGGTCCTGGCAAGAGCAAGAGCTCCGCGGACAGGAGAAGAACTCGAGGTTCGTCGGGTCGCGTGCGCGCTCGCCAGCACCGGAAGCGTCGAGTGCACGCCGCTACGATAACGGCCCCTCTCCCACTGCATCGCTAACCGAGGCTGAGAAACAAGATTGTATCGCTCGGCAAAGTAAATAAAACAACTCCGTAAATCCGTGAAGAGTTGAAATTATTCGAGGCTACAAAGTACGTGATTTTCAAATTAAAATTTGTTTTGTTGGCCTAAAAACGTGGGATGTGGAAGGCGGAATTGCGCTGGCCGACACTTTATGTGGAAATAATTTAAAACTTCAAAAACCCGACTTAAAATTGACATAGCACTTTCTTAAGCTCGATTGCAAGAGGTTGAGATCACTCATTTTTAGATGTTTCCTTTAATTTAATAATAATAATAATAATAATAATAATAATAATAATAATTCTTTATTGCTCTTGATTTATTGAGCAAATGTTGAGATTGTACCTTGTTTTGCTTCCGGACATAAATGATAGGCGCACCTTTTGTTGAGCTCTCGTTTTGCTAGTTGTGATATGAGCAGAGCCGGGGATATGGATTGCTGTTTTGTTAGCAATGCTAAAAGCTGCACATAGGTACTACTGAAGTGTGGTCGATGCAGCGCACAGGGTCTATCCACGCTCATCGAACTTACCGAGGTAATTAGAATCTAACTTACCAAATGTTCGTTTGAAGGGACTGCATGTGTTACATGCCACTTTCAGCTCCAGAGAGTATCTCAAGAATAAAATTCAATATCATGTGCAACCGTTTGATGACGTAATTGACATCTGCTTTTCGAGATTTGTCTCAATTCTTAGTTTTCTTTTTAGTGAATATCGAAAAGTGTAAATCACTCTTGAAAACTGTCACTATAATTTCAATCGCCACGCACTGAACTGTTGCTTTAAACACTGACATCTGGATCATCTGGCTTGCGGAAGAATGTATTTCGGAGAGCGATGCGGAGTTCGGTGATGCTCGACTCTTCTAAAACCTGTCAAAATATCGCTTACTACCCTGACAAAAAGCACACGTTCATTTGCACATAAACCATAGTAATAATAATAGTAATAATAATAGTAATAATAATAATAATAATAATAATAATAATACAGTATAATTCCATTAATGCAACTTTCGTTTGACACCTTCAAATAATAATTATATTACAATGGACGACTCTTCTAAAACCATACCAAACATCGCCTACTAATCTGGTAAAACGCACACGTCTTTCTTATTCATAGTCCACTGTGACATTAATTTTAATATTATTATTATTATTATTATTATTATTATTATTATTATTATTATTATTATTATTATTATTATTATCCTTTTATTTTCTCATTTTATTGGTACATTTGAATGCATTATTGTACAGATATATATCGAATCAAAGAATCAAAGCACAATACATCTTTTTTTTTAAATGTATAATATATTTTTTCCCATGAATTTCCGCACTCTCCTTGTTGAAATAACAACTGCCTTCTGCATGGGTTTGTACAGGTCTTCATTCAAACTCAGTTGTTTAAGGCCCCACATCAGACTCCTAGGGATGACTCCAGTGCTTGAAACAATTATCGGAATAATGTTGACTCTTTCTATATTCCACTGTTTCTCAACGAGTTCAACAAGATCTGCATATTTACTGATTTTCTCCCTGTATTTGCTTTGAATGTTGCCAGTATATGGGACAGAAACATCAATAAGCATGACATGTTTCTCACACTTGTTAATCACAACCAAATACGGTCTGTTGTGAAACATTGTCTGGTATGTTAAGATAGTTCTATCCCAATACAAGAGCCACTCTTCGTTCTCCAGAACACTCACAGGTTGGTAGTTAAAGTATGGTACCTTATCTTCAGTCAGAGGACATTTCTGTGCCAATGCTTGATGTACGATTATGGCCACCGAATCATGTCGCTGTTTATACTCGGTGCCCGCCAAATGTGTACAACCCGACGTATCATGTTGAATTGATTCTCCTGATGGACAACCATAACGACACAACTCATTCTGCACATTGCTATCTCTAATAATTCCCTTCAAATAGTTATGCGTTGGAAAACTTGATCCTGAATATCCAACATAAACCCTTCAGTTTCTGGAAAGATCTGTTCTGATATGAGTCAATAGTTCGATGCTTTTATATCGACATGTTCTTGGCTCATCTCATGTAGATGACTTGCATGAAGAGCTTTAGCCATCCATAAATTTCTCTTTTGGCCGTCATTGCATGTCAAATCCGCAACATCCTGTCGCGACAGCTCTATGGCAGTATAGGCATCTGCTCACAAATTGCTTAATGCAGTTTTGATGTATTTGCCGCAGAGTGGAAATACATTATCATGCTCTTCACTTGCCGACAAAGTTGGTTTTCAATCTTTGTGAGTACTCTTCTGCCCATATCTCTCGGAAGTGTTATACGTTCGACTGCATATTTTGAATGGTGCATGCGTGCTTTCGTCATTCAAATTCCCATTTCCGTTGTAAGTTCTCAATGTCCGTTTTGCTCCACTTAATAATACCAAGTGAGTAGTTTAAGAATGGGACAGCAGGTGTTAATAGCTTTCATAATTCTTCATCTTCTTCTTTTTCTTCTTCTTCTTTGTTTCCTTCCTTTGTTATTATTACATAAAAATGTATTGTTTATGCTATTGTCAATCATTTGTTCAATATCTGTAATGCTGTTGGAAACGCACATGCTAAATATGTGAAACGTTGCTCTGATAATAAATATATAAAATACAAAAGTCTTAATTTGTTTTATTTACCTGATATTGATCCTGAATGGTTCAAATCTACTTGAAACGAGTCATCTATCTGCATCATTAGTCTAGGATCAGCAGAAGGATATAAAAATTCCATTATTATTCTTATTCTTATTATTATTATTATTATTATTATTATTACTATTATTATTTTCTCATCTTATTGGCACATTTTAATGAATTGCACAGATATACAAAATCAAAGCACAATACATCTATTTTTTAAAAAGAATTTATAATACATTGTTTGCCATGAATTTCCGCACTATCCTTGTTGAAATAACAACTGCCTTCTGCATGGGTTTTAACAGGTCTTCATTCAAACCCAGTTGCTTAAGTCCCCAAATCAAACTCCTAGGGACTCCTGTGCTTGAAACAATTATCGCGATAATGATGACTCTTTTCATATTCCACTGTTTCTCAACGGGTTCAATAAGATTTGCATATTTACTTCAGTGTATTTGCTTTGAATGTTGCCAGTATTTGGGGCAGAAACATCAATAAGCATGACATGTTTCTCACACTTGTTAATCACAACCAAATACGGTCTGTTGTGAAACATTGTCTGGTATGTTAAGATAGATCTATCCCAATACAAGCGCCACTCTTCGTTCTCCAGAACACTCACAGGTTGGTAGTTAAAGTACGGTACCTTTTCTTCAGTCAGAAGACGACATTTCTGAGCCAACGCTTGATGTAAAATTTTGGCCACCGAATCATGTCGCTGTTTATACTCGGTGCTTACCAAATGTGTACAACGCGAGGTAGCATGATGAATTGATTCCACTGTTGGACAACCATAACGACATAACTCATTTTGCACATTGCTATCTCTAACAATTCTTTAATAATAATAATAATAATAATAATAATAATAATAATAATAATAATAATAATAATAATAATAATAATAATAATAATCTATTTATTTTTAAAAATAAGGTATTCTGCCATGGCTTCGTTTAGAACTTCTACTGAACCGAATGTAGTATTTTTTCCTTTAAATGAAAGAATGTGATCCCTAGATGTGTTATCAGATATTGTGTTGATTTACCAACATTTACTGTGTAAATTAATTAATTAAATCATTCTTTAATAATACGCTCATCAGTAGTCAATTGTTTTCTTCCAAAGGGTGGCTGTTTGAAAATCGATTATATGAAACGCTAGATGTGAGTTCACGTTGCTTCATGGTGGCGCTGCTTTATGTTTTGTTTAGATTGTTGAGATTTGTTTACAATTCGTCAAGGTTTTGTTTCAGTGTAATAATTGCGTTGTGGCGTTGGCAGTTTGCATGTATTTGATTTTGTGATGTATTTTATAGAGAACATTCGGACAGTGGGTTTTGCTCGGTAGTACTGAAGGAGTGAAGTTGTTCATAGGTTAGGTCGAATTACGAATCGTTGCCCACGCGCCCCAAAAGACGCAAACGTACATTAACTGGACGCAGAGAATGAGAATGTCAGCGCAGAAAATGTCAGTTTTGTTCTGCTTTGTACTTCCCATGCGAGAGAAATTCTGCAAACGTGTTTACTCTGTGTTGCTTAAATGGGAAAATAAGTTTACCTTCGAGCAAACTAATCAAATTTGTTTATAGATGATGCCACATCAAAAAACTTTAGAAATAATATCCGTCAGTATAATAGTGCTCTTTCTTTTGTGTCATTTCGTGTATTATTGGAATATGTGGGCCATTTTGCATTGCCACCTGGTCATGGACCATACGTGTCCAAAATTTTGGGAACTATACATCACAGAATATCTTCATTTTAACCTGAAGATCCAAACAATGCAACATATTGTGAACATTAGTCTGGGCACAGTATTTTACATTTATCTCAGAACTCACCGTCAAATTTTGACGGGTTCTCACTAGTAATAATAATAATAATTATTATTATATATAATAATATTTATTATTATTATTATTATTACAACTTTCGTTTGACTCTTTAAACAACAGTTGTATTTCGCAAGTTTCTGATCAAATCAATTTTAGCACTGACCTCCCAAACACAGCCTCCCCGCCACTCGCTGCATCACCCGCATCAATTAACTCGCGCCAATCCCGTTAGCGTTCGACCGGGGAACCGTTGTTTCCGCGATTCGGGGTCTTCGACACCGAGAACAACGCTGCGCCGGCGCAAAAAGGGCCGCCGCGGCGCAGACGGGCGCAGCACGCCAGGTCACGCGGGTCGCGCACGCAGCCGGCCGCGTGCGCACGCGCGCTCCGGAAGCAGCCGCGCGGGAAGTCTCGATAACGGACACTGCGCGCGGCGCCGCTCGCATTTATTCAGCTATGCGTAAGAAAAACTCGGCTAGTGGAGATCTCTATGGAGGGGATTCCTGGAAATAAACGGTTCTACTCGTGTAGAGATCCCTGGGCTGTTTCGTGTGAATTACGGATTTTCGTGTATTCATTCCCTGAACATATTATCCGTGAATTAGTGATTTTATTATTCTAGAATTTGTGAATTTCACACGCTTTATTACCGGGAGCGGTGGCGCAGTGCATCAACTGTGTCACTGCAGTGCCTCTGACCGGGAGGTTCGAGGTTCGAGTCTCGACGACAGCAGGATTTTCGACACTAGCTTTACAGGTAGGTCGAATTCAGTCGCTGGTTGGAGGAGAATGCTAGCGGCCGGCTGCTCTGATCGGTAGATTTCCGTGGTTTCTCCGATCAACACCAGGCGAATGCCGGAGCAGTACCCTAACAAACGCGCCACGGACAGTGCGCGATCTTTCCTTTCTCTTCCTTGTCCTATTCTCTCCCCTTTCAACACACACACACACACACACACACACACACACACACACACTAACATGCACTACGCTACTAAATATCCCGGGAGACCGGTCTGGAGCTTAGAGCTTGTCCCGCTGGTGGGAGAGTCCTGGTTAGGGGGAAACCCCACTAGCCGACGGTAGGTCGACGCCGTATCTCGCCATCCAACGGGGGAAGATCACCGCCATCTACCGAGAGCAAACATGCACTACACTGATGGGACTAATGCCGAAAGCAGTTGACGCGCCCGGAATCACGAAAAAAAAGCAATCAATCAATCACACGCTTAATTAATCTGGTAGAATAAGTACGGAACGACCTGAAATAATATTTTGGAATTTTCGAATTTCTTTCTGCTGTATTTTTTGGACTTCCATTACATTTTTTTTCCACTTCAGCTGATTTCGAGGTCTTGCCGTATTTTCGCATTTACTCAGCAATGCATAATAAAAGCTCGGGGAGTGCAGACCTCTAAGGGGGAGATTCCTGGGAATAAACGGTTCTACTCGTATGTGAGTCCCTTAGCTCACCTCCTCTTTCGTGTGAATTACGGGTTTTGGTGTATTCTTTCGCCGTAGACAAGTTCTGTGGATTAGTGATTTTATTATTCTAGAATTTGTAAACTCGCTTTTAATTAATCGGGGAGAATAAGTACCGGTACCAAACGACCTGAAATAAGAAGTAAATCAAAGGTGTTGTCTGGTATCAATACTACTATCAGGCTTAAGATCTTATCGATCGCGTAGCAATCAACATCAAAGCTATCTTGCATCGTGTGGGCGGAAAACGAAGTTCTACAGGCAGAAATTATAATAACTTAAATATATTATATTCATATCAGACACCATCTTTGATTGACTTTAATTTTAGAAGGTATATATCACAACAACGATCTAATTAATGACCTGAAATAATATTTTCGGATTTTGAAATTTTCTTCTAGTACATTTCTTCCATTCCTTTTTTTCCACTTCAGCTGGTTTCGAGAAATTACGTATTTTCGCATTTATTCAACTATGAGTAAGAAAAACTCGGCAAGTGGAGATCTCTATGGAGAAGATTCCTGGAAGAAACGGTTCTGTACGTATGTGGACCCCTTAGCTCAACTATATCTTTCGTGTGATTTATTCACTGCAGCGCCATTGACCGAGAGGTCCAAAAGTTCGAGCTCCGGCGGGGGCAGGATTTTCGAAACTAGCTCCCGGAAGTTATCAGTGGGCGCCGCTACTCAGAAAGACTCGAGAGTGAATATTTTTTTCTGCGCTGTGCGGCGTTTGATTTTATTCTACTATGCGTAAGAAAAATCGGCAAGTGGAGATCTCTATGTAGATAATTTCTGGAAATAAACTGTTCTACTCGTATATGGATCCCTTAGCTCACTTGGGATCTCTTTCGTGTGAATTTTGCTATGTTCATTCCCTATGGGTCGGTTCCATTGATTTATTGATTTTTTCGTGTTTCTGCTTTGTTCATTTGTCCCGTATGTGTAGTGCATGTTTTACTCGGGAGATGGCAGCGATCTTTCCCCTATGAATGGCGAGATCCGGCGCCGATCTACCGTCGGCTAGTGGGGTTTCCCCTTAACAGAACTCTCCCACCAGCGGGGCACTGCCCCAGCCGGGACAAGCTCCAAGCTCCCGATCGGTCTCCCGGAATATGTGGTAGTGTAGTGCATGTTAGTGTAAGTGTGTGTGTGTAAGGGGAGAAGATAGGACAAGGAAGAGGAAGAACCGATCGCGCGCGGTTTGTTAGGGCACTGTTCCGGCATTCGCTTGGTGTTGATCGGAAAAAACACGGAAAACTACCGATCAGAGCAGCCGGCCGCTAGAATTCTCCTCCAGACAGTGACTGAATTCGACCTAGCTGAAAAGCTAGTGTCGAAAATCCTACCGCTGTCAGGACTCGAACCTAGGACCTCCCGGTCAAAAGCACTACAGTGAATCTGTTCCACGTAATATATTCTGTGAAATAGTGATTTTATTTTTTCGAGAATTTGTAAACTTACCAGTCTCTTTACTGTAAACGCACCGGCTTAGGTAGCACAGGACACCAACTGATGCGACTTGAGGGCTTCTGACTGGCAGGTCCTAGTGTTTGAGAACCGACAGAGGCAGGATTTTCGACACTAGTTGCATAGCATACAGTCACTGTCTGGAGGAGAATTCAAGCGGCCGGCTGCTCTGATCGGTAGTTTTCCGTGGTTTCTCCGATCAACACTACGCGAATGCCGGAACTAAACGGGCCACGGAACGCGCGCGAGCTTTCCTTCCGCTACCTTGTCTTACGCTCACCCTTACACGTGTACATTTACACTACCATATACGTAGCGTCGGGAGCTTAGAGCTTGTCCCAGGTGGGGCGGTGCCCCGCTGGTGGAGGTGCCTTGTTAGGGAAGCAAGTCGACGCATACTTTAGCACCAAACCTGACAATCCAGTGGGGAATATCACCCCCACTCCCATGATAAAAACATGCACTACATTTATTGCGCTAGTGACCTTGGTAATTAACGCGCCCTGAATCACTAACTTTCATTGACAATGCTCAGATGTTAGGATAAGTTCGACCTCTTGCTCGTTGCGTCTGATGTACTGAAAGAGAGGACATTGCTACAACAAATAGTGGAAGTTGAGTAAGGTAAAATATGAATGTAAAATATCTATATCTATGTAAAATATTCACGGAAATAAAGGGTTCTACTCGTATATGGATTTTTTGACTCGCCTATCTCCTTCTTATGAATTATGGGTATTACTGTGTTTCCCAGTAGATAAGTTCCGCATTAAACGTATATTTCGTGAAATAGTGATTTTATTGTTCGAGAATTTGTTAACCGTCCATATTTCATGGATAATATTCTTTGGATTTTCGATTTTACTTCCAGCGCATTTATTGTAGTTTCCTTTTAAAACTATTTTCCACTTCCGCTCGTTCCGAGTTCAGTTGGTGTTGCATTAAAATCAGTTCGTATTTGATAGATCAGGCGAAGTAATGTTTACTTCATTGCATTCATACTGTTTTGTTGGAACATTGTGAGTTGCCTCAGATTCGCAATGACAAACATATCCGGTAATAGGCAAACATAAACAGTGAAATATGGCCTTTGAAGCTAGAAATACTGTGGAATGCTCTTTAAAATAAGTGAGCAAATAATTTCACAACGTGGATCAGTGCATCAGGCGCCGAGGCATTCAATCTACGCGTGAACCGCGTTCCAACCTTTCCCTTCCCCGCAAAGCCCTTCCTTTCTCTATAACTTGTAATTCGAGAAATGTCATCTAGTAAGTATAAGTCGCAAATGAAATTCAAAATCCTTATTCACATGGTTGCTTCAATTGGAATACACAGATTGCACGCCGAGAGCACTCTGATTTCCATTCGTGGATTATACAATACCTCTGATTATGGTGTATAATTCGCAACTTGTTCTTAGTCGCTCTTGGTTACCCTGCTAAAGAATATAGACGACTCCGACACGTTCAATTCTTTTTAATTTCTCGTATACGTACGTATATACGGAGTAATGTACGTTCGTGTACGAGAAAATTATGTAATACTGCGCGAAAAAAACATAATTTTCGGCAAAAAAATTCATTGCAGGGCGCTGACATCGAGAATGTCGGTAAATCCAGTTGCTAAATAAAGAGAAAAAATCCCCTAACACGTGGTGTAGACGGAACCCCTGTTTGATGGGTCCTTGATGCCGAAAATGTAATTGGAAACAAAACGTCCGTCTGCACGTCCGTCCGTCTGTCTGGGGTATTTGAACAACACTAGCGCCTGACCTATTTGTACAACTTTTTCCAAACTGTGTAAACCTCTTTCGATTTGCCCTGAGTCAAAGCTCTGCGATTTTGAGAAACATTCATTAACTTTTGGGGGGTACTTTACATGAACTCTCTCGGACATTTTCAAAATTTTCTCAAAAATGGCTCCTAAGTTTTTCTTTAAATTTCTTATAAGAATTGAATTTAACACTTATAATAGTGGCATAGGTCCTGTTTTCACGGTTAACTCTGAATTTTCAAAAATTGAAAAAGTTTGAATTTTCTTAGGCGCCTTGCTACAACTACAAAATTGAAAACAGAAATTTTTCCTTCTAATAGACTTTGTCGATAAATTGTTCTTTCATTAAGGTCATGCAGATTTTTTGAAAACTTTAGTAGTTTTCGTGCAATAGGTCGTGCAATATTTGCAATTTTCAAAAATTACCAAAACAAGATGTTTGTTAAAATCATCTCCAAATGTTTCTCTAAATATTTTGGGTTTGGTGATAAATTCAGTCTATAAGATGATTTAAACGCCATATTGCTCTATTCTTTCGTTGTTTTTTCAAAAATTACAAAAATGTAATTATATTGACTTGTCTCTCACGTCACTAATATTTACATTAGAGTCAATTTCTACAAATTATTATATTTATGAGTAAATGTGGTTTAAATAATGTCATATAGAGTATCTCTAAATAATTCTTCTTCTTTAATACTCTGAAAATAATATTTCGGTTCTGCAATTCAGAAACCGAATAGTTGAGAAAAAAATGATTGCAGCGATAGACGACAGCAGGCAAAAACGCAAGGCAAAGACTGCACCAAGGAAATTAGAAAACTGTTACGAGAAAGTATGTGCCATTCTGTAGCACTTCTAGTTCTGTTTAAGATCTGGAATATATTTAAACTAAAATAGACGTCCTGTACGTGTTCATGAAAGTATAAATAATTAGTATAATTAATTAGTCGAAGTGGCCTTAGGGAGAAGATATCTTTGACAAAATAAATACTGAAAAACATGCATTGGTATGGAAATATTGCGTGGCGCCTTCAGTGTCAACTGTCTACGAAAATTACCTGGTCTGAACTAGCAAACGATCAGCTTTTATTTGTTTTGTTTTACAGTTTTATAACAGTTTAATTTTAGGTGTTGGTTGGATACTTAAAGCTTGACTTTCGCCCGTGGAAGTGTCATGCGTAACTTGCTTGAACTATCGCGCGGCATTCGCTTAAGACCTTCTTCTTCGGTATTTTCCCTTTCGGAACTTACCGTTTTCACCCTCCACAACTCTCGATCCTCACTATCTCCTGGTTTGACGTCTCTATCCTTCATAGCTTGCTGGATGTATTTTTCCAATTCTAAAACTGGTCTTCCTATTCTTCTTAAACCTTGCACATCCACTTTCTTGAAATCCCACACATAATCCACTTGCTTGAGATCCTCCAGGAAATCCCCCACATAATCGAATTGCTGGAGATTTTCCAGATAATTGTGTTGCTTGAGTTCTTCCACATTATCGATTTTTTTGAGATCCCCACATAAATTACTCGCGTATCTTTCAACACGATCAGAAAAACTCGCATAGAAATAATGAACCTGAGAGTTTCCGTGCTACTGCAGACCAAGGCGTTTCTGGTGTCTTTCAAATTTTTGATAATTCCGATTTTATAATTCTCGATTTCAACAACAGCGATCAGGAGTATGGGGATTCATGATAACTTCGAAGGGGAGACCTTCCGGGAAATGTAGAAAAACTATAGCGTTGTAAAATTTAAAGAAAATTTCACAATAGCAAAATAATACCCCTGAATAACGATAAACTGGATACCACCGTGTGTCAATAACGCATTACCTGAAGGACGATTTTTAAAGTACACTGTACCATTCTGTTTTGTAATCATATTAATTAATCAATACATTTAGTGAAAGTAATTTAATGATGCAATTTGATAAAGCTTAAAATGAAACCAAAATAGAGTTACGATGCGTATCGTAGTAGTTGTAGTACCAGAGATGGTTAAATTTAATAGTGTGATGTTCGCTTTAACAAGACCACCCCTCTAAAAGACCAGCTTAAGGTATTAATCACGTGGTCAGCTTAAAGAGGTTTCACTGTAATATGTTTCCTGCCTTTCTTGGACGGTAATATTGTAAGTTAGGAAACTAGCCGTCGGGGCATGGAACCAATCTGCCGGCCTGCTGATCAACACAATATTTAAAGTGTTTTTGGAAGGAAGGGGAGGTGAGAAATATTTTTTGAGATTGGTATATGACACTGTGAGTCGAGAATTAGTTGAATGCGGATTGTGAATGCAGAGAGTGCCTTGTTTTGTTTGAGTTGATAAATGTCTAGTGTTAATATGTGAATATGTTAATATGTGAATCAAAGACGTGTTTTATTAAAAAGATTATACGAATCAGAAACTTTAAGTGCGTTCGGAAGAAGAGTCAAAGACGACCAACTGAAATGGCATCACCGACAGAAAGGGAAGAAAATTAAAAACTATATGCATAGTATTATTAAGTAAAGAAATTTTGCCTACATTTTAAAGATATACAATTCAAATTCTATATAAAAATTCTATATAGACATGCATGAACAGTAGAATGAATGAAAAAATTAGTTGTGTGTTTCTACATGTTGTATAAAAGGTTTTATGGGGAGGAATTATTTGCGTCTTTGTTATCTATTTTTTATTTTTATAAATAGGATTACTTTTTGTTATTAGAGTACCTTTTTGTATTCCAGCATTATAAATGACCTTTTTCGTTTCAAGAAATTCTTCATATTATGATAACTTACGGCACAAATTATGAAGTATTTGCCGTTTATGGTACGAATAATTGCATCATCACAAATTGAGCCAATCGCAGAGTGAGGATCGTAGGGAGGTAGCGATGAACCGAACAGCGGACCTCTTTTCGTACAGATGTCAAATACTAGCGACGCGCAATCAAGTTGTTTCTTAAAGTTACCTTTGATACTCTGATAAATTTACAATGGTGTTATACAAAAAACCTATGCAACTCATTTATAATATGGCTTTATTGCTATCGTTCAGATTTGAAAATAACGTCGCTCGTTTTCAAATTACATACTCATGCAATAAAGTGTAACATTATATACTAGTTGCATAAGATACTATTATGCAATAATAGCGGTGTAGCGAGTTTCAAAGTCAATCATTAACATAACACATTTGATGAAACATTAGTTTCATGTCTAAATCAAACTTTCTTATAGCTTCTCTAAACATTTCCCATCGTATCCATTATTAGTATGTGACACTGTGGATCATCAATCCACATGAAAAATATAAACTTTCTACAAACCGTGAAAGTGAACTTGCTGGACGAGTGAATATTTGTTAGAAATTAAATTAATGTAGTCGGTTGACTACGGAAGTGAGTTCTTAACCATTGGTAGCCAGGCGATCCAAAATCAAGCGATGTGTTAACTAACAACAGATGTCATGCCGGCGAAGTCATCTGATCTGAAAAGACGTAGGTGAGTTCTTAACCATTGGTAGCCAGGCGATCCAATATCGAGCGATGCGTTAACTAACAACAGATAACACGTCGGCGAAGTCATCTGATCTGAAAAGACATAGGTGAGTTCCCACACCCGTTGGTAGCCAACCGAATCAATACCTCGAGAAACCTCGACTGGCGGAAACACGCGGCACCTGCTCAGGAGGTTTCTTGCTCGTCGTTTGTTCTGCCTCTCGGGTAGCGCTCTCGGTGCGCTTTTTCTACACTTCCCCCTTCCCCCCCTCCCCGCCCGCGCACGGCGCTCCAAGCGGTCACGGAAGGCCTGAGCGCAAGCCCGCGTTTTTCACCTGTTCCCCCTCCCCCCCCGTCGCACCGGCAGCGCCCTGCTCGGACGCACGCGGTCGCGCCGACATCCACCGGATGCTCTCGCAATTAAGTGAGAAACTCGCGGTTGGACGGAGGGTCGCCAGAGGTGAGCCACCCACAAGAAAATGTGCGTAAGTACTAAAATTTTGATTGACAGCTGACCCAGCGCCTAGGTGCTTGATTGATCGATTGATTAGTGATTCCGGGCGCGTCAACTACTAAGGTCGTTAGAAAATGTGCGTAAGGACTATAATTTTGATTGACAGCTGGCCCAGCGCCTAGGTGCTTGATTGATCGATTGATTAATGGTTCCGGGCGCGCCAACTACTAAGGTCGTTAACTACTTGGCTGTCCGGGAGACACCACTTCCTAGGCACAGGTGACAAAGTTTCGGCCGCCATTTTGCGACCTTCTCCAGAGTCTTCAGTCGCATTTCGCCCTGAGGAAGGTTGTAGAATTGCGGACGAAATTGGGACGTTGCCTAGGACGCGGCGTCTCCCGGACAGCCAATTAGCTACTAACTCCAGCCGCCGAAGCCTACGTTCTTAGGAAGGTAGTTAATCTCGTACGTGTTGTGCATATTTTAACGCGAGAGTTCGCTGGGATTTTCCCCCGCTGGATGGCGATATCTGGCGTCGACCTACGTCAGCTTGCTGGGATATTCCCCCCAAAAAGTTATCTTCTACCACCTGGCCACCGCCCCAGCCGGGGCAAGCTCTAAGCTCCTGACTCGTTTCCCGACGTGTGAGGTCGTGTAGTGCATGTGATTGTGTAAGTAAGGGAAAGGACATGGAAGAAGAAAAAAGAAAGAAAGATCACGCGCGCTTCGTGGGCAGTTTGTTAGGATTCTGTTCCGGCATTCGCCAAATATTGATCGGAGGAACCACGCATAACTACCGATCAGAGCAGCCGGCCGCTAGAATTCTCCTCCAGACAGCGACTAAACTCGACCTAGCTGACAAGGTAGTATCGAAAATTCTACTGCTATCGGGACTCAAACCCCAGGGTTTCCCGAGCAGAGGCTCTGCCCTGACATCAGACTAGAGCTCTTGCTTGACACTGGCCTGCTCGATTCCTTCACGATTGCGATTATCAATATACTCAAGATCATTCATGAAAGTTGAAAGGCCTTGAGCTGTGCCGTCATCATTCTCAACAGTTGCCTCAAATTTCCGCCTGCTTCGTTGAATGGGATGTCGCCACGCGTTCGGCCTCAGTGACTGATGATGCTGTATGAGCATGAGGGCGCCATTCGCGTGGTGTCTCACTTTGTATATGCACAAGAAACCACGCATGGGTTTTGACACTCCCGGAAAACCCGAATGTACGGTCTTTTCCCCCTCGTCTTAAACAAGAAACCAGGCATTTTATTCCGTACATTTATGTGACTCTTCTATACATCCGTGTTGCACTTATCTGTGTTTGTACCTATTTCTACAGCTATTTGTAAGCGTAAAATCATCAGCTCATTACGTGCGTAGTTGAGTTAAATCGTCATCCATTTAATGTAATGTTTTCTTTTATTATCTTAGTTTTATATTCATCTCTGATTATTCTTTTAATTTGCTAGTAAACGCTTTACTAGCTTTTATCATTTCATGTATCAGATGTCATAATCTCAGTAACTCCAATAGTAATAATAATAATAATAATAGTAATAATAATAGTAATAATAATAGTAATAATAATAGTAATAATAATAATAATAGTAATAATAATGACAACTAATCACCAACCAACTAAAATCTATCGTTCGTAACCACGACTAAACATTATCGTAAATTTATCCTGAAGAACATCATCGTTGGTGATGAAAAATATCGGCTGTGTGAAGAACATAGAGAAAATATAGACCATATTATCAGTGGATGCAGCTTTCTAGCATACTGAGAATGTACATACGACATAACGACGTTTATAAAGTGGTTTATCAGTAAATATGCCACAATAATTTGTTGATGGGTAACTGACCACCATATTGCAAGTACACTCCCGAACCTGTTGACACAAATGATGACAAAAGGTACTGGAATCATCCATCATAACAGAAAGGTCTTTATCACCTAATAAACTGGACATTTTATGGCATGAGAAGAAACCCAAGGTGTATCTGATGTCGCTGTCCCGTTAGCTCACAACATCCCGAAGGAAAGGAGTGAAACAATCCTCAAATATCAACCTCTGGCGAATGAGGAAATGTGGAGCGAGGTGGAAACGGTCACGATTGTACCAATAATTCTAGGTGCCACTCTAGAAATTCTTAACTTCGTGCATGAATCCCTGCCTGAACTGCAACTGAAGAATGGGTTATACGAAGGGATTACATATCGTAAATTCAGCTGCAGAAGATTGTCACATTAGACACATCTAACATCGCGAGAACTGAGATGCATGTGTGGAAACAAGTTAAAATGTAATAATAATAATAATAATAATAATAATAATAATAATAATAATAATAATAATAACAATAATAAAATCAAACAACTTATAAAACATATGCTATTTATAGTATTTTTAAGTGCAGCGCGAGAATTCAAGAAATTATTTAGTTTAAAAAAATATATAGTCTGAATTAATTAAAGAGAACATTCCAATTCCACACGCACGCATAGTCTCATGTTATAAATATTGTTCAAATTATGACGTTGAATTATCGACTAACGTCGATATCATCGAAACGATCAATAGGAACCATAAGGAACTTATTGATAGAATCGATGTGTTGCAGGCTAGGGTTACGTCGGCAGAGACTTCAGTGCAGTCGCTGCAGACAGCCAACGAGCGGCTGGCTCGCAAGGTGGATTACCTTGAGAACCAGTCGCGGCGTAACAATATCATTGTTACTGGCATCCCAGAGCAGCGGAACGAGTCTTGGGCGGACTCGGAAAGATGTATCCTGGATCTAGCGGAGCAGCTGGGGGTCAGGTTGGAGCTCCAGGATATCGAGCGCGCGCACCGGACCGGGCGGCGGCGCGGACAGCCGCGTATGATTGTGGCCAAGCTGGCTTCATTCAGGAAGCGGGAGGAGCTGCTGCGAGCAGCCCGGGAGTATCTCTCCCGGAATGGCAGGGTGCGCGTCCGTGAGGACTTCAGCTGGGCAGTGCGGCAAACGCGTAAGGCGTTAATTCCGCATTTGCAGGAGGCGAAAGCGAGCGGAAGGCAGGCGTCGATTCGTTTCGACAAGCTTGTCGTGGCAGGGCGCAGTTACGTTTTGGCTGAGCTGGCGGCCCGTCCGCGGGCGTGGGAGGGGGCGGGGCGGCGGGGTCCCGTGAACTCAGCGAGGGGGCAGAACCCCAGGAGGGCGGACACCCCCTCCGGGCAATCGGGCGCCTCTTCGCGGCCGCCCCCACCCGCGCCTTCGGCCGTGGCCGCGGCCGCGCCTGCGGCTGCGCCTCGTGCTGGGGCGGTGCGGACGACCTCTGACCCCGCGGCATCGCGGCGGAGGCGGTCTCGTTCGCGTTCGCGTCGGCGGTCGCGTTCGCGTTCGCGTTCGCGTTCCCGCCGGAGCTCACGGCACTCGGCGAGTCCCGGGCGCTTCGCGGCAGACAGCCTGGAGCGAGGACCTCTTACGAGGGCGATGGCTGCAGCAAACATGCAGCAGCAGGAAGCTCGCGGTGAGTCGGGACCAAGCAGGTCGCCAAATAGGCATGAATAGGCTTTAAGAATAGGATGTTGGAACATCAAAGGTCTAGGCTCTAAGCTCGGAAATCAAGACTTTCATGGGTACATAAATTCATTTGATATAATCGGTCTCGTCGAAACTTGGTGGAAGGAGGGTGAAACGTTAAATGTGTCTGGTTTTACAGCCATATGCAAAACTAAAAAACGTAGAGGGGAAAGGGGTAGGTACCCGGGGGGTGTTGCGTGCTTATTTCGGGATAGGTTAATGCAATATATTTATGAAATTGCTACAAACTCAGATAATTTTCTTTGTATTAGACTAGTAATGCAAAATACAGACATCGCAATGGTATTTATATACCGTCACCCACAGGGCTCGCGTTATTATTCACCAGAAGCTTTTGGCGAAATCAATAATTTCTTAGACTCGTTGAAGCAAAGATATCCGAATACTGATTTACTAGTCTTAGGTGACATGAATGCTCGAATTGGCCATGAGCAGGAAGTATTTTCGGAATTCGATCGGCAAGAAGCGAGAGCTAATTCTAGAAAAAGCAAAGACTTAGTCATCAATAATGATGGTCAGGAATTATTAGAATTATGCGAGAGATTTAATCTCGAAATCTTAAATGGCCACTATGGACAGGATACTGAAGGGGAACTAACTTTTATTAGTGGGAATGGAGGTAGTGTAATAGATTATGCTCTGTTGTCGCATGAAAGAATAAACAATTTATTAGATTTTGGAATCGAACTACGGGCAGAATCCGACCACTTGCCTGTGTGTGTCCATTTAGCAGTAAATACTACTGAACGGCCACCGGCAGTGGTGCGGGCGGGAGCAACGAACGTCACAATAGCCAGACGACGGTTTGTATGGAAAGAGGAAAAGCGACAGGAATTTGCAGAGTCTATTCTTAACTCTGCAGGGTGGTCACGTGAGGAGCGGTCACCGGAGAGGCAAACAAAGAATTTAGAAAGGCGGCTCTACCGCGCAGGGAAGGGCATGCGAATGTGGGGGAGAGGAGGAAGGGTACTGACCCAAGGGTGGTTTAGCGAGGAGTGTCGGGAGAGCAGGCGTAAAGCAATAGTAGCCTTAAGGATGTTCAGAAACAGTGGAACTGCGGAAGCGAGAAATAGTTACTTGTTACTACGTAGGCAATACGAGGCCACAATTAAGAAATCGAAGAAATCTTGGCAGGAGGGTGAGACAGCAAGAATAGAGGCAATTTTAAGAAACGATCATAATAAATCAATTTGGGACGTTATAAGATCTCTGCGTAATAAAAGAAATGTAAGTAATACAATCTCATCAGACGCGTGGGAGCAGTACTTTTCACGGGCGCTCACAATAGCGAATATTGAAACAGGGATAGATATTATCACGGACCGGGGTGTCCCTGAATTAGACGAACCTATAACCTGGAATGAAGTAAACAGGGCTATGCTAGCCATGAATAATAAGAAGGCAGGCGGCGCGGACGGCATTCCGACAAAATTTATTTCGGAATTGTGGCACATAGACCCAGAGAGTATTCTGGATTTATTTAATGCAATAGTTGATTCCGGATCGTATCCAGAAACGTGGAGTACAGCGATCCTCCAACCGGTCTTTAAGAATAAAGGTGATACAAATTGCCCACATAATTATCGCGGAATTAGTCTTTTACCAGCGCTGAGCAAACTATTTTGTAAAATACTCAACGGGCGACTGAGTGAATGGGCGGAAAAGCACGGTAAAATATCAGAATTGCAAGCAGGCTTTAGGAGAGGCTTCGCGACTACCGACAATATCTTTGTGTTAGATACCTTAGTAAAACAGGCGCTTGCGCGTAAACGGGGCCACTTATATTGCAGTTTTGTAGATTTCGAAAAGGCGTTTGACTCTATCAATAGGAAAGCTTTATGGCAAAAACTTAATGGGCTAGGCGTCTCACGTAAAGTTTTAAAAGTGCTGCAGAGCATGTACGAAGACGTAAATTTCTGTGTCAGGTGCGGTGATGGAAGTACAACGCGAAAAATAAAATCGACAGTAGGAGTAAGACAGGGCTGTCCCCTCTCACCGCTATTGTTTATCTTGTTTATAAACGATTTATTGACGTGGTTACAGGAAGCGGATACATCTGCACCGGAAATTGAGGGCCTGAACATTCCCGGACTACTATATGCTGATGATTTAGTTTTATGCTCGGAGACTATTGACGGCTTACAGAAAAGTTTAAATCTCTTAGAAACGTATAGTGAAACATGGGGATTGAAAGTAAATATTCAAAAAACTAAAGTAGTTGTCTTCAAGAATGGATTTATCTGGGGTAGCAAAGAGAAATGGTTTTACGCTCAGGACGAGATCGACCGGGTTAAAACATTTACATATCTTGGGGCAAAATTTTCCATGAATGGGGGATGGAATAATCACATAGTGGCGGCGCACAGTAAAGGAAGAATTGCGCTCAAAGAAATCGTTGGCGCAGTGCGCAGGGTTCCGGAATTGTCCTTAAAGGTGTGCGATACAATGTTTAAATCGCTAGTTCTCCCAGCAATGAATTATGGTGCAGAAATTTGGGGAGTGGATAGGATAGATCGACTAGAAAGCGTCGAAACAGATTATTTCAAATTAATTCTCGGAGTCTCAAGATTCGCAGCAAATGCCGGAGTCCTAAGAGAGGTCGGTAGTGTAGGAATTTGGAAAGATTTTAAAATGAAACCCATTAAACTTTGGATTAAATTAGCAGGTGAACAGTCTGACACACTTATACATAGATGTTTTCGAGTGCAGTTACAGGGAAGCAACCAACGCCACTGGTCGTATAAAATTAAACTGCTACTGGAACGTGCAGGTCTGGGAGACGTTTCTCCGGAGATGGTGGGAGATAGGGGAACACGTGAGATAGAACGGCTAATTTCGGGTAGACTTGCGGATATTAAAAGGCAAGAGATCCTGGCAGCAACGGCCGAAAAACGTTCGCTAGTTGCGCAAATTCACGCGAGTCCGTTATGGGGTTGCGAACGTTACGTAAACACACTGCGAAAGGACGCAAGAGGGGGATACGCTTGGTTCAGGGTCGGGGGGTGGATGCAACGTAGATTAAAGGACTCTAATGGTAATGGCATCTGTGTGCTTTGCGGTGATAGGGAAGACTGGATCCACATCCTTTTAATTTGCAATGCGACCGAAACTTGGAGAGGAAAATGGATGGGAATGGGAAATTACTACTTCCAACATAGGAACGTAACGCTCGCCCAAAACATTCTAGGTGATAAAAGATCTAACTTCATGAAAGAATTAGGAACATTTCTAGGAAAGGTTCGGACCATTAGAGAAACTGAAATTAGGGAGTGGGAAAACAGCACTGGTTAGTACGAGCAGAGCCTAGACTGGAGAGAAATAAATAATAAATCAATAAACTAACAATAATTAGGTTAGTCAGTAAGTTATGTTAGGTTAGTAAACAGTAAAAAAAAAAAAAAAAAAAGTTAAAAGTTTTAGTCAATTGCTAAGTATAAGTAGATAAATAAGTCAATAAAAATAAATAAATTAACTTATAATAATTAAAATAAGTTAAATAAATTAAAATTAAATTAATTAAAATAAGTTAAATAAATTTAATTTAAATTAATTAAAATAAGTTAAATAAATTAAAATTTAATTATATTAAAATAAAATAAAAGCAAACGGTTAAAATAAAACACATTAGGAGGCGAAGGGAAGTAGGAATCGGAAATGTTAGGGCAGAGGCGTTGGTGCGGACGATTTTCTGTGGTGCTGTTTGTTTTCAGGTGCGGAGGAGGCCAAACACTGGAAGGAGAATGCCTGACGCCCGCGCCAAATAAATAAATGGATTAAAAACCGGATAGATTAGCATGTACTCGGCTTCTGACGGCAGGTTTTTCCCCCTTCAGGGGTTTTTTCCTCAGCCGTACCTTATGGTCTCTTTTCCGCGGCTTTGATGCGAAGGAGAGACCATTTGGGGTGAATACCAGAATTCGAAAGGTTAGAACGCTGTAGAATGTAGGTATTGTAATGGCTTAAAGGCCTTCGGCCTAGCCACATTGCATCAAGATTTTTACTTTGCCTGTAATAATTACCTATTAAATAAAATAAATTATGATTATGAGAGTAAAGAAACAAGACTGCGTATCTTGAAAAAAAAATATAATCTGGAAAACGTTATCTTTAGAACTTTAGACTTTATCTGCTAGAAATAAAATGAATATTAGGTAGCCAAGAATGAAATTTCTGATGAATGTACTGACTGACCAGGTGGCGAAATCGGCGACGCGGAAGACTCGTATCGATATTCCTTCTTCACCATCGTCCAAAGTTAAGGCTTTTTTGAAACGATCCATCATTAGTGGAAAACAGAGTGGCACAATGACACTGTTACGTTAGGTATGATAAAGGATTCTGTTAAACCCGGCGTTCTTCATTCCGATCTTCTAGGCATGAGGAAGACATTTTAACCCGTCTTCGTATCTGACACTGCCACTTTTCTCATTCTTTCCTCCTTCGAGGTGAATCTCCTCTAATCTATGACTCAGGCTGGACGGTTCTTCCTGTGGAACACGTCCTCCTGCATTGTACGAAATTTGTTGGCTGTCGACGAAGACGTGACCTGGGCAACTCCTTACGGAAAATGCTCGGTGATGATTCCGTACTCTCAAAGTTTTTTTTTTTTTTTTCAGACAAAGCTGAATATATAATTTTATTTGAGAGATAAGGAAAATAATGTTCTGAATATGTTTCTTGGCCCCTTTACAACCTGTTCCGCATTTATTATAAATATTGCGTGTTCGTTTTATCATCTTGACCTTTTGTTGTCCATTTGTATTTCATGCGGAATTCAAGCCCTCTTATTAGGTTATGTACACGAGTTTCATCAATGGGTAAGGGTCATTTGCAACAGTCATTTTATTAAATTTATTTAAATTATAAAAAAAATACTTTGACTCGGGCGCCAGTGACCTCGGTAGTTGAAACATTCTCTAAACATCAATCAATCAATCAATTAAAAAACCGACAGAGGCGCGGCTCGTCCCGGATAGCCTAGACAATACAGCCAGACTAAGAACCTATAAGGTTCAGAGTTAGGTTACACGTAAGTAATGGTAAATAAGTGTGTAAATAAAAACATAATAACATACCCAAAAATACAAAACATGCAACAACGAAAATACATAACAAAAGAGAATACAAAAAAAAATGAAAGTGATTCACGGTTGTTACTGAAAATACAAAACATGCAGGAGTACACAAACAAATAATATAATTCATAATACAACTATATGTGATGAAGTCTTCGAAGATGTGAATGTGAAGGAGATTCTCGTCCAGCCGATATTCCATTAAAACCTGTCTGTAAGGATATTTTGTCCTGATGTTTAAGCCTTAACACTAGTACCATTATAGTGAAAACGATAATAAAGCTTCATTTCCTATATATTTTCTATACACCCCAAAATCTTTTTGATAAGAATGCAACTAGCTACACCATCATCTCAAAAATATGAACTAAAAGTTGACCCGCTAACCAGATGACCCTTTACCGAGTTATTTTTAGAAAACCGCCGTTCGTTTATTACGTCGATTATGAAAAAATAAAATTTAAAGCGATAGTCTCTTAACAGCACCACGCATCTCTTGAGGCGTGATAACTAGTACAGCTACCTTCAAAGCAGAGCCGGGTACAAGTATCGCCAACGCGCTTCCAGTTGGAGATTGATCGCTGCGATAAGCAGCGCGCGCTCTGTGAGATTTATCCACTTTGCATTTACACGCTCGGTGCTATTTCATCCCTGCATTTTAACGTCCACTTCGGATACCGTAATATCGAATGTGCAACCAGTCCCCTCCGCATATGGGAAGTCTTTGGTTCGTATCCAGGAGACGTACTGCTGGAAGAATCTCTCATGTATTTCGAATCACATGTTTGAACGAAGTAGCGGGAAACATTTCTATGAAAAATTAAGGTTAAGTGAAGTGACTAGAGCAGTGGTTAGATACCGCTAAAGAAAACATGTTCTATCATAGACTAAAATTGAATGTACTGAACTTCCATAAAATAAACAATCTCTTACGGTTATATAAAACGTCTTGGAAATTTTATGAGATTGTGTAGAAACTGAGACCTGGAATCACTTTACTGATACCGTTTTTACCGATAATATATTTATTCATGTTTCGAAAGAATTCCACTCAAAAACAACTCTGATAGATAAGGAAATATTCCGAGTTATCCTCTCCGGTTCGATAGGATGTTGGATAAGTTGTAAGGGTCGTACAAATAAGTTTTAATACCTTTTTCTGTAGAAACACGTTTTAACTGGTTGAAATTACATCCAAAACTGGGGGCATAAAGACGTGATTTTATACAAAGAGGCGAACTCATTAATGTATTTATATGGAACAAAATATCTGTTTGGAATAAACTTTCATGACTATCTTGATCGCAGCAAGGAAATTCCAGAGAAGAATGTAACTAAGGAATAGAACAGAACCACTCACGTCAGTGATTGTTTATTTGGCTCATTTAAATGTCTCTGATATTTCTTTCTTCATGTAATTACTTTATTCGTATCTTTTTTTATAATATTAATCAGAATTATTTTCATTTTTTCGATAGCTTTTTTTTCAATTCACTTACAAATGTGACGAGATTTTTCATTGAAAAGTGAGAATATAATTTAATATCTTTTCAGAGTTGATAATTTGGTGAATGTTTGTATAAACATAGGTAATAAATGAATGCTGCCTCTCGATTCCCTTCATTGATGTATATAAGGTACAATAATTAATTGAGCTATGTTTATTTTTTTATTTATTTTAATTCAAAAATAGTTAAAAGGTGTGTGGCGTGTTACGGGGAGAAGTGCTACAGACAAATGGACATATAAGCATACGTACTTATGCATTTATTGACATAAGGTTATTTTCTACTTATGCATTCCTCTGCGTGAATCCTCTACTAATCTTTATGAAGCCAAACTTTCATAATAAATATGTTATTTCATGTTTTCATCTGAACGTGATCCACCTGGTAATTAAAATACATCTGATAAAATATTTCCGTGCATTCATATCTCAGGTTCCCCTACCTTTGAACAATTAATCTGGCAGAGGAACCGAGTCATCTCTTCAAGAAAATTCATAAGTTATTATGAATTTGCCGAGAATGGAAGATTAATCATGATTGAGCATGATTCAGCACTGGGAAGGAGAATCTTTAGAAACTTAGTGAGACCTAATTATGTTCTTCTCTCCCTTCCCCCACATGAATATACTTCTAAACATTGCGCTAATCTTTAATAATAAGGTAGTTAATTCACGTTATAAACTGTACACGATCAGGTTGTTGTCTAAAATAAGAAATTAGATAGCAGCAAGGGGAGAGCTCATCCCAGCTGGCGTTGCGGGGCTGTCTCATTTCCCTCAGAAGGATGGCAGCAGTGCCTTCCGCTTGTTTACCTGGCCCTTTCTAATTTCGTAGCTGCTGCCGGTGGTGCTCCGTCGGGCGTTCCTTATTGAATGAAGATGAGGGAGTCGCTTCCTTCTTTATAATGTCAGAAATAATGGGGCGGATTCCTTCGGGTAATTTCGTTCCCGAAAGGCACGCTGCCTCCCGGCGTCGCTGGTTGCCTGGTCCAGGCCCTATCCCAATCACTCGGCGTTTGCCCCTCGGCGGGCGGCAATTTACAGCCCAGATCACGAGCGACGGGATCCAGGGCGAGCTCTCTGGGCGTTCGATGCCTTCGGAGCAGATCTGGAAATATATCGACGGCGGTGGATTGCTCCTGGCTTTATATTCTGGAGAGGTCAGTAAACTATTTTCCCATCACATTGCTTTCACATATCCTTTTTTTATTACAGGAAGGAAAGCGAAATGTTCATTTTATTACAGTAGAACCCAGGTATTCCGAACTAATTGGCAGTGTGGTCTGTTTGGATTCGTATATGTTCGGATTATCCGAAATTTTTTTAATGTTTAAACGGTTATTTACAATCTGTTCGTACATCAGAACAATAAGTACATTTTTTGACTAAATAATTAACAGTGGTTGAAGAAGATACTCTGTAGTATCTCTCCATTAATATCGTTGATAATACATACAACTATACTTCAAAACCTGTGAGGCAAATCCAAAGGTTTGAATTTCTTGAGACGCCCCATTTCCAAACTGTTATATAACAAATGTATCGCTAAAGTATTTGTATGACATTAGTGATACGACAAAATGTACCGTGCATATACAAATACGTCTATAGGATTACCAGACAAGGCAACGGAGCGTGCGATGTGAGAAAATGGCAAGGTATCTTAGCGATTGCATCATCACATCTCATCATCAAGCAGATTCAGTTCCTTACGCCAAAAGAAGATTACCAATTTTCCAAGTTCCTCTAAGTGAAAATTATTGCTACATAAATTTTTACAAATTTTTTAAAATAATTAGTTCGTCCGTTCTACAATAATTATAAAATCCTTTCTTTATACTACAAATAATCATTTTATTTACTTTGTTTTTTTTCCTCCACCCCGAATTTTTTTCGGATTATCTCAAATTTCGAATTTGCGGGATTCGGTTTAACGGTGTTCTACTCTATTTGTACCCTGTTGTAACAATAGTTTTGGAGTAGGTGGAGAACGTACAATTCCTCTTTGAACACACTTCGTTCTTTTTGGAAAGGGGGTTCAACAAACTAAAAATTAAATTTGCAATTGGTTCACTGGATTTTTAAAATAGTTTTTGAAGAAGTAATACTTTTTAATTTCTTAGTGACTTGTGACCTCCGAAATGCACAGACGGAGTTCCTGAGATTTGTTGTCTGACATCTTGGAAATAAATCTGAAAACATATAAGCTCGTCTGTTCAAACGGACCTAAATGCCTGATCTATTAGTCATGTACGGTAAAAGCTACATATGTGATTTCCGAAAGAATAATGATTTTAATTTCCTTGTAATCATTATGCCAGAGGTTTTACGATTGCCAAAATGAAGCGCTGTGTTCTTCGTGATTACATGACTTCAAAAGTAAATTGAAAGTGTACTTGTGAATTCTTAAATCAATATTTTTCTTGCCCTATTATTAAAATGTATTATAAAAAATTGTTTATCTCGGCACATAATAAAATATAAATGAACAATTGAATTCTTTGTGTTTTGGTTTCTATGGGCGGGTGAAGCACTTTTGTAAGAGATCAAGTTCTAATCGTACTGGTAGATATGTTGGAAACGATTATTTGTTTTTTCAAATTTTATTACTCCTTTCTTAACAATAACTCTATTAAAAATGTACTAGGAGAAAAAATCAATAGTGTAATTTAACTATTTTGGTTTTGAAAGAAAGTACAATTATACAATGCAAACCATCATTTCTTTATTTTCATCATTAAAGAAAACAAAAATGCGTAACAATATTCTAGAAAAATAATAATAAAAAAATCATAATTCAACGATAATGTGATTTGCGGGGATGTTTCAGGAAGAAAAAATGATACCATTTCCCTCCACTGAATTGTTCCTAGGTAGTATGACATTAGCCAGCTCAGGGTATTGATGCTTGCCTGTCACCAAGAAGATCCGGGTTCGATTCTCGGACATTCTTTTGTGAAATTAGTTTCGACAAAACGAGCTTGACTACTTCACAGGGACCTGTCTAACCCCTGTGATGTGTTCGTAACCCTATCAATGTCCTAATTCCTTACCAATTAAAGAAAGAGCTGGCAACCAAGGCTTTGAATATCCTCTTATGGGCATCACCAAGAATCCCGCGTGTTACTACCTACCTAGTATGACATTATTATAAAACTAGAAAAGTTGAAAAATATAAAAACAGTCACAATATTGCTTCCGTGAACCACAACCTCGTATAAACGCGTGGATTCATCCACAAAGTATCAAGTCCTCTATTCTTCTCCCTGGCACATGCTCATACTTTCGACTTCAATTTCTCTACCCAGTCCCTGCGTATCCCATCACCACCCCTTCCTCTCTAAGTTCTCACCCCACCCAACTCCTTTCCTACCCCCATACTCTTCAGCTACCGTCCTACCCCTCCCCTCCTCCGACCGCTTTCCCTCTTGCTCCCTCCTCCCTTCCCACCCCCACACATTCCCTCCTCATGAGGCTCGCCCCTTATCACGCCGACCTGCTCCCTGACGCCCCCTGGCATTCTCGCATCTCTCATCATCCCGTTCCTTTCCCTTCGATTCCCTCCCCTCTCCCCTCCCCTTTCCGTCCTCGTCTGTCCCGCGCGTCTTGTATCTCCGCGTCGCACTCTGCGTCGCGAGGCCCGCGTGTCCCTCGCCGGGCAGTGCGCCCTGCCGCTTAATAAGCCAGCAATTTGGGGTAATTTCCATAAATTGTCGGGCGGCCGCGGGCGCGCCGCGGCCCCAGGCTCCTCTTCCTTTTTTCCCGCGCGGGCGGATCGCCGCCTCGGGCGATGTCGCCCCGCGACGCGCCGCCGCCCTCGCCCACCACAGCCCCCGCTCGAACCCCTGCCCCGCCTCTGCCCCAGCCCCCCCCCACCCTTTCCTCCGTCATACCCGCAGCTCCGCTCTGTCCTGCATCGCCCGCGCCAGCTCCTCTCATCGTCCCGGCCAGTCCCGGCCAGTCTCGGTCAGTCCCGGCCAGTCTCGGCCAGTCTCGGCCAGTCCCGGCCAGTCTCGGCCAGTCTCGGCCAGTCTCGCCCGTCTCGACCCGTCTCGACCCGTCTCGACCCGCTCAGTCTCGGCCGAGTCTCGCGACCCGTCTCGACCCGTCTCGGCCCGTCTCGGCCCGTCTCGGCCCGTCGGCCGTCGGCCCGTCGGCCCGTCGCGGCCCGTCGGCCCGTCGCGCCCGTCTCGGCCCGTCTCGGCCCGTCGCGGCCCGTGCGGCCCGTCTCGGCCGTCCGCCCTCGGCCCCGATCTCGGCCTCGTCTCGGCCCCGTCTCGGCCCGCTCGGGCCCGTCCGGCCCGTCTCGGCCCTCCAATCCACCCCGCTCTGCTCAGATCTCTGCCTCCTGCTCCGCCCTTTCCAGAGACTCCGTGACCCACCCGCTCGTACGCCTTGGCCACTCTCCACCACGCCCAGGTCTCTGCCTCCGCCTCGCCCTGTCCAGAGATTTCTTTTCAGAGAAACTATGAACTATGAACGATGTAGATGAACGTGAGAGGCAAAGGGACTCACGATAATCAAGCACTGATAATGAGAGGCAAAGGGAGTCACGATAATCAAACACCCCGATAGTGAGAGGCAAGGGGACTTACATTCCCCCTACTGTGTATGGCAAGGGGACTACGGTGATAAAGTTCCTCAACGTCGGAGGCAAGGGGGCTCACGGTAATGAAGCACAGTGACACACGGAAAATGAAATAACATAATTCACAAGTCTAAACAAGTGAGATTGTTCCATTTGAATATGCTTGGAGGGCGCATATGTGTCTTTCTATAATCCGACAAATCGACATGATCTCCGTTTTAAAATGTACATTAGATCAAAAAGAACAACTTTTTTGCTTAACAGCCATAAAGACTTTTAATCAGTATGATCTAAGGAACAACATACTAAATTTTCAGACAATTTGACCGAAACCTCCTTTCCATAAGATTTGTGCGGGATTCTTTATATTACTGAAAATTAAAACTCCATCAACATTTCCAAACTTTACGCCCTCTCCACAGTTCTGTCAGGTAGTCGTATAGTTAGCAACATGAATATATACATATCGCTCACACATGAGGCATATTTTTATGCCTCACAGTTATCATGGACGTTTATATTTACATAACTTTTCCTTTACATTTGTCAATAAACTAAGCGCTTTACGCGTCTTCTCTGTGACAGAACGTTGACACAATGGCAGTGAGATGACATTCAATGCCAGTAAGACACCACTTTCATTCTCGTTTTGTGAGACGTCTACGTAGCTTTGCGCTGACCATTTCCCACATAAAAACGCACCAGTGCATTTTCTACATTGTGTGGCATTACGCCTATGGTTACGAGAGGAAATGACCACACTTTTGCTATTTACGTTCCACTTTAATGGCTTTGTAATGGGGGTGCATGTTCTTATGGGTATTATTACTCAATTATTATCTTAACGGCAACGGTATCCATTTAAATTCCTTTTAAATGCTCACGTAAACTTGAGTTAAAACGTAAATGTATGGACAACAAAAAACAACTGCATGTTTTAGTGATGGATATTCAAAAAAAGTCGAAAGACCTTCTGTAACCTGTATGACCGGTAAAGAAATGGAAATACATTTCTTAAGAAGTGGGTATTTTATAATGTTTTTAAAATTGTCAGGAACTCTTCAGTCACTTTCGTGTGCTAAGCTTACGAGAGTCTTTCGTTGCACGTGATTTGACTTATTTCTCATAATTATTTTCTTATTTCTATTGAATTGTGTCAGTCTAAGTTACTTGTTCCAAAACTTTGTAGTTCAGATATCAGAGATATCTGTGAATTAATTATACTTTTAACATTCATCACACGGAAAAATTCGTGACATTTGCAATATTAAGACAAGATAAATAATTGATTATTATGGTCGATAGTTCTGAAATATTTAATCTCTCTTTGTAAGAGTTGTAATGCTCAAATATTCAGCTAGTTAAACCTAATTAAAATTTACTTTTTTGTGTTAGATCGACAGTGTTTTTGCTGGACGCAAATTCCTAGGCCAACCGAACAATCACTGTTGCCGCGAGGTTACCTGGTTTTATTTATTTAAAGAATGTTGATGCATGAATAGCATTCTGATTGAACATTTTCATACTTCTGGGATTCAAATATTAACACAATTCATTAATAACTACCAAAAAATATTGCAAGACTCCGAATAATCTGAAGTGTTTCATTGGTTCATGTTTTCGCGTAAAGATGAAGACCGAAGGTTCATTGATTGATCGATCGATTGATAGGTGTTTTCGGACGTGTCAACTGTATTGGTCATTAGACCTGAACTGTGCATGTTACATCATGGGAGATTGCGGTGTAACCGTTCCGTTGGAACGCAAGATCCGACCCTGACCTACACGTGGACTTCAGGGGATTTCCACAATCAGGTACCTCCCGCCAGCGGGGCATCGTCCCAGCCGGGACAAGCTCTAAGCTCCCGACCAGTCTTCTGGCATTTGTGGTAGTGAAGTGCATGTTACTTTAAGAGTGTGTAAGTAAGTGGCGAGGATAGAATAAGGAAGACGAAGAAAAGATCATGCGCGACCCGCGGCCCGTGTCCTGGGGCACTGCTCCGGCATTCGCCAGGTATTGATAGGAGAAACCACCCACTCGAATGACCCTCGGGGACAGTGGCTGCATTCGACGTAAGTAAGATCAGGTAAGCTAAGCGAAGGTAAGCTAGGGTATAACATCCGTCATCGTCGGGACCCTGACAATAGGCCCTCAATCTCAGAACCGCTGCTTTGGCTTGATTGGTTGATTACTAGTGATTTCAGATACCTCAACGGCTAAGGTCATTATTCCCGTAGGTGTAATGCATATTGTTGTTTTTTCTCGGGAGGAGGCAGTGAACTTGCCCCGCTAAATGGCGAGTTCCGGTGCCAACCTACTGTCGGCTAGTGGGATTTCTCCAACCAGCGGGGCACCGCCCCAACCGAGACAAACTCTACACTCCTGATCGGTCACTCGGCATGTGTGGTAGTGTAGTGCATGTTATTGTATGTATGTGTGTACTGGGTAAGGATAGATCAAGGAAGAGAAAAGAAAAATCGTGCACGGACCGTGGCCCGTTTCTTATAGTCCTACTCCGGCATTCGCTAGGTATTGATTGGAGAAACCACGCAAAATTAACGATTAGAGAAGCCACCCGTTAGAGTTCTCCTCCGGGCAGTGCCTGAATTTGACCTAGCTGTCTAGGTAAGGAATAACATTCGCCTTCGTCGGGACTCTGACACTAGGTCTTCACGCTCAGAGCCGCAGCGATGGCTTGATTGGTTGATTACTACTGATTTCGGACACATCAACTGATGAGATCATTAGTCCCTTTAGTGTAGTGCATGTAGTTTTTTGTTCGGGAGGAGGCAGTGATCTTGCCGCGCTGGAGGACGAGTTCCGGCGCCGACCTACTGTCAGCTAGCGGGATTTCTCCAACCAGCAGGGCTCCGCCCCAGCCGAGGCAAACTCCACGCTCCCAATCGATCTTGCGGCATGTATTTCATGTTAGTGTAAGTGTGTGTGTGTGTGTGTGTGTGTGTAATGGGTAATGATAGGACAAAGAAGAGGTACGAAAGATCGCGCACGGTCCATGGCCCATTTGTTAGGGTTGGCATTGGCCAACTCCGGCATTGGCCTGGAGTTGATCGGATAAACCAAGAAAAATTAACGATCAGAGAAGCTACCCGTTAGATTGGTTGGTTGGTTTTTAGTGATTCAGAGCACATCAACAGCTTAGGTTATTAATACCATAAGTGTAGTGCAGGTTTTCCACGGGAGTTGGCTGTGATCTTCTCCCGCTGGATGGTGAGATCCGCCGCCGACCTACCGCCACCCGTTAGAATTCTCCTCCGGGCAGTGTCTGAATTCGACCTATCTGTCTTGCTAGGGAAGAACATCCGCCTTTGTCGAGACTCTGACACTAGGTCTTCACGCTCAGAGGCGCAGCGGCATTTGCTGCCACGAGGTATCTAAGCCGGTCCGCCGCGTTGATATTCCGCACGAGGCTGCAGTGGCCCTGCAGGGGATGGGGCAGGCAGTGGCGGCGCGGCGGTGTCCAGGCGGTTGTGATTAAGCGCCCTGATCCGCTTGTGTATACTGCCACTCTCGGATTTCTACGCAAAATAATTTACGAGCGTATACTTCGCCCGCCCCATAACTTTTGAGCGAAACAGAATGCTGGAACGAAATTAATTGTGATTGGTTCCCCTCCAAAATTTTAGTAGTCGTGCAACGTGTCACGGGCGGAGAAATATTATCTTGCACGATGCAGCTTCTGCGAGCGGTTGGGATGTTTCGCAAAGTACGTTAGTTGGCGAGGGAAAATGATTAATGTTTCCTGAATTAGGTCAATGACTCGGATAACTACTCTAAAGTTTCTCATATTTCGCATCGCAGTTTTCGGAAGTGAATCTTGTGATCGATCCCGTTACTTCTTTGAAAATTCTGTATAATTACCTTCTCCTAATAAGCATTAACAACCGTTATTATTTCCTCAAAAAGTTGCATCAACATTATGTGCTTCTTTTCAACAATAATATATGTTGATTGATTAAGTCACTTGGCAGTAACTTTTCGTTATTCTACTACTGGTATGTAATAACTACGGCAAATAGCACACAAAAGGAGTGGTAAGCGCGATTTTTCAACTGACTTGAACAGACGCGTAAACATGATTCAATAGGCAATTCATTGGAGTCCTCCACCACTGGAAGGTAAGATCCGACGCCGACCTACCGTCAGCTACGAGGGTTTCCCTAACCAGGTATCTCCCACCAGCGGGGCACCGCCCTATATGAGCGAAGTTCTAAGCTCCCGGCATGTGTGATAGTATAGTGCATGTTAGTGTAAGTGCGAGTACGTAAGGGATTAGGATAGGGCATGAAAGAGAAGGAAAGATCGCGCGCGGTTTGTGGCCCGTTTGTTAGGGTACTGTCACGGTCAGAGACACTGCACTGACATCAGTTAATGCACTGAGCCACCTCTTCCGGTCCGGATGTGGAAATGTCCTAGGCATTTATCCTAGGTATTTTCATCTGCCACAAGCGTCACATGTCACTCCGAGGATTTTCTGCCCCTGGAAAATCCACCGCCTTGAATTTGGCCCCTTGAATTTGAAATAGATATTTTAATTTTTGGGGGAATTTACATAAAGCCCATGGATATTTTCAAAATTTAAAAAAATGGCTCCATCGTTTTTATTAAATTTTGTTGTTGGATAGTGTGAAGGACGTTTAAGATAAGTTGCGGATCTCACGTTTGTTGAAAACCCTGATTTTTCGAAAATTGAAAAGTTCAAAGTTTTTTCGGAGTCTTTCTACAACTAAAATATTAAATATAGAGATTTTTCCATTAATAAAATATGTTCCTTAAAAATAGATTTTGAAATATAAAATTTTTCGAAAATTTGAGTACTTTTGGCGTAATTTTGAGTGAAAGTAGGGCGAGAAAGTATGTGCTGTTTTAGCACCACTAGTTTTAAGTGTGTTGCAGTAGTGCTTGCACGTATACAGGCGACACTTTATTATAAGTTAATAATTGATTCTGTGACAAGTCATAAACGATAGCCCCCTAAAACAACCTACGAAGGATGTACAGATGTACCCTGTGAATAAATTCTTCAAGACAAAAACGGTAGTCACTTTCTAAAACTACCGCCTTTCATTGTCTCGAATATAGGGCAGTCTCGCCTCTCAAGAAGTGCTCGCAACAAGTAACACTAGGATTCTTGTCTATAGACAAGCATTTCACCCTGAAGGAGATTGCAGTATGTTGACTGAGGTGTTGGTAGCGATGCCTAGTTCGCGGCGTCTCCCCGCCAGCCAAGAACCCACTGACTCAACCGCGGGCGCCTACGTTCTTCATGAAGTCGAGTACGCGAGAAGACTACGCACACAAAAACAAGATGTAAAGAATGCCAGAGGCAGACACTAAAACTACCACATCCAAGTTACTCGAATCTACGACAACCTCGCCATTTTCCCATCACGGGAAGCCGCTACCGCGAAGCTAACAAGAAAAACGAGCTATTTTATGGCCCACATAACCGGACGGGACCGTCTTCTCACTTGCGTCTCAATCGGCTGACGGATTACCGCCCGCCCGCCGTCTTATTTCTTCATTAGAGACGCGCTAAATATGGTGGTCGCGCCGTAGACGGAGCGCGACTTCAGGAGGCCTTGCCCATTATCGCCCTACCGCACACGCACACGCGACCGCCCTGGCAACGAGCCGCTCTGCATGGGATTTCGGAGCGATGCGCGTTATGAAGGTCTTTGGATGCAAGGGGGACGGCGCGGAACGCCGAGGAAGGGCTGAGGACCGGTTTGTGAGACCACCCGCGCAAGTGCGCGGCCGCGACTGCACGCGCATCTTTTACAGCAACGCCTCGGCTTCGGAGGTCAGCTGCGAATACAAAGATGCTGAGTGCAATGATGTCTAACAGGGGTGTCAACTTTATTTATTTTACCCGAAACCGCTATATTAACCGTTATTGATTTCTTTGTTCATCGTAAGGTGAACGACGAATAATTCACTGATTGGTGTTTCTACGAGCGACAACTGCTAAGATCATTAGTCCCGTAAGTGAGATGTATGCTTTATCGCGGGAGGTGGCGGTGTTCTTTCCCTACTGTATGGAGAGATAACGGCGCCGAACTACTCGTAGATTAGCAGGGTTTTATTTATATCCCTCCACCGGGTACTGCCCCAGCTGGGACAAGCTCTCGACTGGTCTCCCGGCATGTGTGGTAGTGTAGTGCATGCAAGTGTTAAGTATGTGTAACTAAGCGGTGAGAACAGGACAAGGAAGAGAAAGGAAAGATCGCGTGCGGTCCGTGACCCGTTTGTTAGGGTACTGCTTCGGCATTTGCCTGATGTTGATGGGAGAAACCACGGAAAACTACCGATCAGAGCAGCCGGCCGCTTGAATTCTCCTCCAGAATTCGACCTAGCTATGTGGGTAGGGTCGAAAATTCTGCGACCGTCGAGACACGAACCTTCATACCTCCCGGTCAGAGGCACTGCCGTGACATCATGGCCTGTGCCACTTAAGCCGGTTTCATTTCGTGAGAGAAATGTTCTCTTGGCCTCCGCTAACCTCCGCGAGTGCGCTTGCGGGCGCTGTGCTCTCCCGAGCAATGACAGGGACGACATAAACAATCGCCAGGCGCTTATCAGAAGCAGCACGCGCCCACCCCTGGAGACGCCGCCGCCAGCGGCGAGGGGGGCGGCGGTAATCGGTGAAGGGGACGACAATCGCCATATTGCGCTGTGCTCTTCCCCTCACATTTCTCTCTCGTCTCTTAAGCTGGCTCTACCACAATAAGGACAAATACGCAAGGAAAACAAATCTGCTACCGCTTAAACCTATTAATTGCTAATAAATTACGTAAAAATTAATGCAATTGCTTTTAATTTTTTACGTAATTAATGATGAGTTAATTAATATGGAAGTTTGAAGATTAATTTATAAAACGCTTAATTAATTGGCAATTATATTGTTCTACACGATGGCGTAATGGTTTTTGAGGTAAGTATTTGGTGGTGCCACCTTCAGTCTCAAGAGCTAGCTAACATTAATCTCTTGGAAGTTTGAAGAGCAATTAAATTGTTATGTGCACTTAATTAGCAATTAAATCGTTTTCAATGGTGATATATTTGTTTTTGTGGTAATCGATTTTGGTGGTGCCGGTCTAGTCTTAAGTAATCTAATCTTAATCCATGACTCCATTAAACTAGATATCATAGTTTCGAGATAAGGGGTTTATTTATTTATTTATTTTACTTCAAAAACAGTTTAAAAATGTGTGTGACGTGCTAAGGGAAGTGAAAAAGAAGGGTTTGAAAACATAACGAGAAAAGTAAATACTAATTCAATTCACGGTAAACCTGACATTGTATAATAGGAATGGATAATTTCAACGTTTATTAATTTTCATATACAAATTGCTGATAAAACATGTTTACATTATTTAATCTTTACAAGAGAAAGTCTGATGAAATAATTACTACTCTAGTGTATGTAAATTAAGTCAATTTGTATTGAAAAATATAAGACAAATTCTTGTAACAAAGGAAACGTTTCTTTCGTCTTCGCTTTGGAATGGAAATCATGCCGTAAGTTTAACGATCTCCATCTTTTGTACGGAAGTCCTGGAGGTCTTAATGATCAAATTACTGTACTTTTCTCCTAGCTGAATTTCCCAGCACTTCCAAGATTCCGAGGTTATTTAACTACTTGCAAAAATGAACTGGCCTCTCAAGTCCTGTGCTTGCCTGCAGATTTGCGACAGGCGCATTGTGAGAGATGGCAGCAGTGTAGTCCCCTTGTTAGAAATGCAATCAACAAGATAACAACGATGTTTCGAAACATTGATGTTAAAATTCGAAAAATGGATGCTCAAAATACATCGACACCAAACCATCGATGTTTGTAAAACTCTAAAATCAGTGCTCACATGAGAATAGGGGAGGCGATTTCATGACGTGGTGTTTATTATTAAAATTTAAAACACAAAACAAATTCAAAAAAATGTACAACAATAATTTACAAACGATTATTATTTTTTTGGATATAAAAATAATCTACGACATTTATTAAAAATATATTATTTTTAATCGTCTTTTCATCTTCTTAATCTTTTCATAATCTAACTTATTTTTCACTCTTGGAGACTTTGCTATGAAGAATATTCAAATTATCAATATGTAAAAATTATTCTAGTTTTTATCATTGTATTATTAATTGAAAAAATGAAATATCAACCAAGTAAAAAATCGAACTCAAAACAACGATGTTAAAAAATACCGGATTCAATAAATAGATGTTAAATACATTGATGTTCGTAAAAAATATCGATGTTTTGAGAAGATGGGTTTATGTGGCATCCCTATTCCACGTTAGTTCGTTGCGTGCTGATCATTTCTTTGGGCATCTTGGGCATTGGTCACCGCCTACAGTTGCCCCCACTCCGCCGCTATATCTGCCTGGCCCCAGCCACCCCGTCTGAGACACATGTCAGCGTCACCGTCATATTGGGAGAGGTGGCTCAGGGCGTCAACTGATGTTACTGCAGTGCCTCTGACTGGAAAGTCCTTGGGTTCCACTCCCCACGATGGCAGGATTTTCGACACTAGCTTTTCAGCTAGGTCGAATTCAGTCGCTGTCTAGAGGAGAATTCTAGCGGCCGGCTGATCTGATCGGTAGTTTTCCGTTGTTTTTCTCCGATCAACACCAGGCGAATGCCGGAGCAGTACCCTACCAAACGGGCCACGGACCGCGCGCGATCTGTCCTTCCTCTTCCTTGTCCT